>OY720441.1:280934972-281157495 GCA_963082915.1 Dolichopus griseipennis
TGATTCTTATAATTATAGACCTATTTGTTTGGCTCCCGTTTTGTCTAAAATAATGGAAAAAGTAATTAACAAACAACTTTGCTCATTTCTGGAAAAAAATAATCTCCTTTCCAAAAATCAATATGGTTTTAGAATAAAATCTAATTCAGAGACTGCTGTGGTTGACATGATAAATACTATACAAAATTTAAAAGATAATAAGAACGCAGTATCGGTATTTTTCCTGGACTTAACGAAAGCATTTGATACTGTTGATCATAATATATTATTGAAGAAATTGCAATGTTATGGTATTAAAGGGTTAGCATACAAATGGTTTGCTTTCTTATTTAAGTCAACGAATACAATTTACTCAAATAGGATCAAAAATAAGCACAAAGGAAAAAGTACCTTACGGGGTACCACAGGGTAGCATACTTGGTCCATTATTATTTAAAATTTTTATAGATAACATAACTGATATTGGCCTTGATGCAGAAATAATATTATTTGCCGACGATGTTTGCCTTATTTTCCATGCTAAAAGCTATAATGAACTGCAATTAAAAATGAACGCTGAGATAAACAAACTATGCTTTTGGATGACTAATCAAAAATTAACAATCAACATTAAAAAAACAAAATATATGGTAATTGATTCTTCACCTCATCTACTCGACATAAAAATCTCTACGAATTCATTACAGCAAGTAAATGAATTTAAATATTTAGGGATTTGGATTGACAACAAATTAAAATGGAATACTCACACTTCTAACCTTTGTAAAAAGCTTTCTTCTACAGTTGGTGTATTCAATAATATTTCTGATTTGTTACCAAATAGTGTGAAATCATCAGTATATAATGCGCTGTTCCATTGCCATTTAAGTTATGGTATAAAACTATGGGGTATAGCAACTCAACAAATAATTGATTAACTTCAAGTAATTCAAAATAAATCAATAAAAAGCTTGTATAATTACAGTTGGCAAGAAAAAACACATTATATACATAGTGAAAAAAATTTGTTACTGATAAAAGATTTATTCAATATAAAACTTATACTTCATATTCATGACATAAATTGTTCAAATATTCATACTATAACTTCATTGCCTAAACGTAGTGATTTTCACCAAGTAAATACAAGAAATCAAAATTTAATACATATAAATAGGAAAAGAACTTCACATTATGGTTCATCTACAATGTTACATCAAGGAATTAAATTGTATAATACCTTACCAAACCATCAAAAACTTTTAAGGAGTAATCAACTAAAAATTGAATTAAAAAAAAAATGTATTACTCAATATAGCAGAGAACGAAATTGAATTTAAACTTCTTCTACAATTGTTTTGTGTTCTGAAATCTTCCGGACTTATATAATATATAATTAATTTTAGCACATTCATTTTCATATTTTTTTTTTTTATTGCTTTTGTTGGATTATATTCTGTGTTATAAATTCATTATCTTTTTGTTTTCTTTTTATTTTCTTTCTGGCTTTTCTATTTAATTCTAATTATTTTTTTTTTTTTTAATTATTTAATTTTTTTTAATTTTTAATTTTTGATTTTTTTTATATTTAATTTTTAATGATAAAATTATTATGATTATTTTGTTCCACTTGTCTTGCAAATTAATTAATACATCTTATTACTTTCTAATAAATAATGTTTGATAAAATGAAATGTATAATAATCTATATAGCCTATCATGAGGGTTATTATTCTCTCTTAAGGCATTGTAAATTGAAATAAATAAATAAATAAATAAATAAATATGAATTTCTTCACAACTATTTATACTACGGGGATGAAAATTACACACAGTTAGTTTTATAATGACTCCGGCACTTATATAAAGTTTCAAAATGTTAGGGCCCCATTTTCGGGGGGCTGCCATACAACTTCCTTGCACCAATATGAATTTCTTCAAAACTATTTATACTACGCGGATGAAAATTACACACGGTTAGTTATATAATGAATCGAGCACTTATATGAAGTTTCAAAATGTTAGGGCCCCATTTTCGGGGGGCTGCCATACAACTTCTTTGCAATTGAATTTCTTCAAAACTAATTATACTACGAGGCTGAAAATTACACACGGTTAGTTATATAATGAATCGAGCACTTATATGAAGTTTCAAAATTTGAGGGCCCCATTTTCGGGGGGCTGCCATACAAAGTTTTCGATTCAATAACTTTGAATCTAATGAAGCTACAAGGTTAAAATTAAAATTGGGCAGATAAATTAATAGGGCAAGTTACTTGGCAAAGTTGGACATCACTCGGACCTTCGGACTTTTAGGGTGGGCCAATTTTTTTTTTTTTTGTTTTTTTATTTTTTTTTTTTTTTTTTTAAGCTAAAGTTATGGGACAATGAATGAAAATTTTGTTTTTTGTTTTGTGATTTTTTTTTTTTTTTTGTTAATTTTTTTTTTTTTTTTTTTACGTCAAAATTATGGGGTAATGAGTTTAAATGTACAAGGGAAGTAAATTACGGTTTATTTTATACACCATAGTGGGTATGCACGGGTATCTAAAAGTTGACAAGGGCAACTATAATCTTCCTCGTTCTTCCTTGCTTTTATTAAATTTTTTTTAATTAAGAATTGAAATAACTTTAAGTTTTGTGAAAAATCATATGTTATAGTTATCCAACTTATATCCAACAATAGTTGACAAACTAAACTATTTATAATTATCACCTCCACTACTCCCAAGACCTTAATATATTCATATATTCGAAATTAATAAAGATAGAAACTTAAAATTTGATACACTATTTCCTTTTTCCGTTCTTATTTAACACTTTCATATTTTTGCTGAAGTATTTTATCTCTTGTAGCATTAGATACCTAATACTGTCATTTTGAAGTACTTTATAATACCGAGTTACTTTAGCAAATTATTTAATACTTCGACAATTATTTAAATTACGTTTTATATAAATATTGCTAAAAAAATAAAAATCCAGGTTTTTAAAAGTTATTTTCGAACGCGTTACCAATTAATTTTTTTATTACTTTATTTTTTTTTGATATCATACCTGCTTTCCTATTACAATTTTGACAAAAATAAAAAAAAATTCAATTCATATTACTTTTTGTTTTATATATGACTTTATATTCTATTTCAAATACAATACAATTGATGATCTAATTCAATTGTATGAAAATGAATTGTGATGTGAAATAGCTAAGTCTTGCTTGCTATTTGTGTATTAGTAGTTTGATTGGTTATCTTTTTTAAAAAATAAAACATTGCAATTAAGATATTGTACTTTATTAAAAACATTAAAAAAAATTAGTATATGTATATCAAATTAAAAATATTGCAATTTATGACTCATCGTTTTGTAATATTTAAAATAAACAACGAAAAACATCACACCACCGATAAAATGTCTTTTTTAAGTTTTATTTTTTTTTTTATGTAACGTACTCCGATATTATATTTGTTTTGAACACTATTTTTTAAGGTAAAAAATCTTTGAAAAAATTTAAGCAATAGTCGCGTTCAGTTTGAAGTATGGTAACGGTTTAGCATCTAGCGATAAAGTGTCCTACTGAAAAATTTGTAGCAAAACTAAATAACTTTTGATTTTGAGTGACTTTTGGTATATTTTTATTTTATTTAAATTATGGACAAAATATAAAAGTTCTACGGTATTCATAATCATTTCTATAATTCTATTTTTATCCTTATTATTCTTTTATTTGAAATATTATTAAATTAATCAATTGCGTATGTTATTTTTAATTTTATATATTTTTATTTTTTAATCTATTTATATTTTTAATGTTATAAGAAATGATTTACTTTCAAAAATTATCTGAAACATTTTATAAACAAACATTTTTTACATTAAAATGTAAACACTAAACGTCAATTGAAAATCGCTACACAAACAATTCTTTCAGTAGAAAATGATATCGTGCGTTGCACTTTTCTTGTAGCGCTAAATGTTAATATTTATACCCGTATGACTATATTGTCAAAGGGTATAATAAATTTGCCATTACGTTTGTGACGTAGAGAAGGAGGAGAGGTAGCTATAGACTTAAGTGTATGGATCGAATCAGAATCGAAAAATAAATCGATTTAACTATGTATGTCCGTCCGTCCGTCTATAAAAATAGTTTAGTGTAATGATCAAAGTTACAGCAAAATTTGGTTGGTCTACTGCAGACGGTTCGAGTAGCTGCCATACAACTCCTTCTTTTATATGAGTATTCCACTACCTACACTTAATAAAGCTGTATGTTTGACATTTTGCCAAAAGTAATTAACCGGATGATGTAATGTATATGCATGTTACGGTCATACTGGTATTTCAGAGTTGACACAGTCTACTCTACTACACTCTTCCTCGTTTTTTCTGTAAAACATAAAAATACAATTTTATTTAAATTTAATCACATTTGGTTCGATTTCAGTCTTAAATAAAATTGGATTTTTATTTTTCACAAAAAAAAAAAATATTGACAACTGACAGCTTGTTGTTAGTCTTAAAAAAACTAATGGAGCTATCTTGATGAAATTTTAACTGTAGGTTACTAGGACTTAAAGTAAGGCATATAAAACAAGTAAAGAAACAGTCAGCCGGTGCAACCGACTTAGAAATACCGGACACCTATTTGATTCAAATTTAATGAGATATCCATAAGTCATTTTAAAACCATAAAAGCTTTTATTAGTTTGATCGTAAGACATAGCCAACCAAATTAACTTTATAATACTAAAAACATTTTCTAATTACTTTATCTATTCAAAAATATTACAAATGCTTACTAAATTATCTATTTACAAATATTAAAAAACAAAAAAACTTGAATTTAATTAAAAAATATTTATATTAATTCAATTACAAAAGTGAAAAAATTTGAATTATTAAATTTTGTGATAAAAAGCTAATCAAAGCATAATATATTTAATAATTAATATTTTTCAAAAGTGCAATTATTTTAAATTGTTAGTTAAGGACCTATTAGAAAAGCTTATAAAAGCAAAATATGCAATAAATGTATTACTAAAATACAATGACAAATTTAGAACTTTTCATATAATTCATTTCAATATATAAAAGTAAAATTTAGATACGTGCATCAAGGACCTTTAAACATAACTTAAATATCGAAAGCAATGCCTTAATTATATATCACCTATGGTAATAATTCAATAAAATATATGATGTAATAAAAATAAAAAAAAGGAATTTAATTGTTTATTAAAAAAATATTTTGTTTTTAATTTATAAAATATTGTACAATATGTTTTATGGTAAGATTCTTAGCCTTTTAAAAATATAAAAGTGCTAAATAAAAACGGAAATAGGAAAGAACCCTCGTGTATCAAATTTAAAGTTTTTATCTTCATGAATTTCGAATATAAGCTTTTTAATTTTGGGATTTCTTAGGAGCCACCTGAACCATCACTACAATTAAGTATAAATTTCGGGAACACGTAGGAAATAGGAAATATATTCTTTGGCTTCGAAATTATACTCGTTTGGCCTGAGATCGATCAAAAGCTTCTAGAATCCGAACTGATTGTCCGAACTCGACCAGAACCAATTCCCATGGTACCTTGAGTTTTTCAAAGGTTCCAGAACCCGAAACCATGGTACGATTCGCCCATTTACAGTCCCCGTCATACTTTCAATACTAGTTAACCCTTGTAAACAATTGGAACGTTCTATTTTAATTTTATGTTACTATTTTTATTAATTTCGAAGATTAGCCCTAAAATCGTGACAGATCTTAGAGAGTTACCTGAACCACCATTGTAAATTGATCCAAAATTAGGGGAATGCGCAGGACTTAGGGACAAATTAGGGACACACACAAGATATAGTAAAGTACAACCTTATGTCAAATTTGAAGCTTCTACATTTTTTCAAGTTGCTATCTTTATTAATTTTAAAGATATGCTTTAAGGTCTTCAGAAATGTGTGGCTTGTCCCCGACCCACTACTCCAATGGGGCCCAAATTTCAAGGACACTAAGGAAATAGGAAGGGACAACCTGATACCAAATTTGGAGGTTCTATCATAATTTTTTTCGGAATTATGCTCGTTTGGTGCTCTTTACCCATGTGCCAAATTTGAAACTTCTAAATTTGTTTGAAGTTACCATCTTTATTAATTTCGAAAATATGCTTTAAGGTCGTCGGAACTGTGTGGCTGGTCCTCAACCCACTACTCCAATTGGTCCCACATATCAAGGACACTAAGGAAGTTTTTGAGTTATCGTGATTTTTTATATATGTTCGTTAGCCCTTAGACAAATTAAAAAGTCCCGAATCCGAACCATTGGGCTGATTTCGCCCATATGCAATCGGCGCTGTACGTTAAATACATGTTAACCTTTGTACACAAGTGGAACGTTCTTTATTAATTTTAAGTTACTATTTTTAATAATTTCGATTGTAAGCTTTTAGACCTTGGAAGGTCTAAGTGGGGTACTCAACCACCACTCCAATAGATCCCAAATTAGGGACACATACACAAGATATAGTAGAGAACACTATTATGCCAAATTTGAAGCTTCTACATTTTTTCAAGTTACTATCTTTATTAATTTTAAGGATATGCTTTAAGGTTTTCAGAAATGCATGGCTTGTCCCCGACCCACTTCTCCAATGGGGCCTAAATTTCAAGGACACTAAGGAAATAGGAAGGAACACCCTGATACCAAATTTGGAGGTTTTATCTTCATTGGTTTCGGAGTTATGCTCGTTTGGCCTAAATTCGATTAAAAAGTTCTAGCTTCCGAACCCATGGTCCAATCTCGACCATTCGCAATCCCCGCCATAGTCGCATCACTAAAAACCTTCAGCACAAATTTGATGAAGATAGCGCCTTGTGTTGTTGAGTTATCATGATTTTTTATATATCTTCGTTAGCCCTTGGACCGATTAAAAGGTCCAGAATCCGAACCCATGGGCCGATTTCGCCCATTTGCAATCCCAGCCGTACTTTCAGTCTTAGTAACCTACAGTTAAAATTTCATCGAGATAGCTCCATTATTTTTGAGTTATCGTGCCTACGGACGGACGGACATGGCTACATTGGCTCAGGAGGTCACGCTGATCACAAATATATAGACTTTTCCATATCTAGCTCGCTTCCTTTAGGTGGTTACAAACACCATACTAAAGTTAATATACCCCTTTACCTATTCTATAGGTGTAGGGTATAAAAAATAAGTATAACTCAACAACTAATGGCGTTACAATAATGAATTTTATTGATGTAGATTACCAGGATTGAGAATATGGCGGGCGGGACGAACGAGTTCGGACCATGGGTTCGGATCCTAGAGGTTTTTGATCGAATTTAAGCCAAACAAGCATTATTCCGAAACCAATGAAAATAAAACCTTTAAATTTGGTATCAGTGTGCCTCTTACTATGTCCTTAGAGTCCCGGAAATTTAGGAACAATTAGAGTAGTGGGTCGGGGACCATCCACACAGTCCTGAAGACCTTAAAGCATATCATTAAAATTATTAAATAACTAGCTTAAAATTAAGATAGAAAGTTCCAATTGTGTACAAGGGATCACTAGAGTTGAAAAAACGGCGCGGATTACATATAGGCGAACTCCAACCATGGGTTCGGATCCTGGAACTTTTTCTTCGAATTTAGACCAAACGAGCATGATTCCGAGTTGAAAGAAGTTAGAACCTCCAAACTCGGTATCAGGGTGTCCCTTTCTATTCCCATGGTGTCCTCGAAAATTAGAACCAATTGAAATATTGGGTCGGGGACCATCCACATAGTTTCGAAGACCTTAAAGCATATTTTCGAAAAAATAGAAATAGTAACTTCAAAAAAATGTAGAAGCTCCAAATTTGGCACAAGGCTGCACAAGGTTCCCTTAATGTATGATCAATTGGAGTGTTGGTTCAGGTAACTCTCTTAGACCTCTAAAGGTTGAAAGGCTTATCATCGAAATTAATATAAATAGTAACATAAAAATAATATAGAATGTTCCAATTGTGTACAAGTATACGTGGGATAAAGAAACATAATGTTTTGAAAAGGTTCGCGTCCGCACTAATTTAGTGGTGAATTTTGCAAACAATCTCTGGGTACAATAAGGTATTAAAAACTGTTGTACTTGGATTTTCGTTTGTAATGTTCTCCACTATTTTGGTGTTGGCACTATTATTATTATTGTTCTTACTTCTATTATATTATGGTTTACTTGAACTTAATTTTTCCTCTTTTTTTTTTTTAACTTTAATTACTGTGTATGTTTAATGTGTGATGCATGTTTTCTGAAATTTTAATATAAATATTTTCAAATTTCCATCCAATTTCGCTCGCAGGTTGTAGTTAATGGAGAACAATTTTCTATTACAATTTAGTAATATAAGAGGCTTAGCATGTAATTTCCAATCAGTTGAAGCCCATCTTAACTCAGAAAGACCAGCTATACTTGCTCTAAGCGAGACACAAGTTGTAGGTGATGATACTAATTATAATATCAACGGCTATACACTTGTTCCGCTTTTCATCCCTCATCGAGGAGTCGCTTTATATATACGATCTAATGTTGCTTTCAACACCCTTCATGATCTTAAGAGCTCCAACCCGATTTTTCATTATCTCTGGGTCAAACTCCGTGTTGAAAATGCCTCAGTATTTTTCTGTTTTTTATACAGATCCCCCCAAGTCAGCTGGATAATGCTGTGGCCATTGAAGAACTATCTGACACTATCAATAAAATTCTGGAGAAGAATCCCGAATGTGATGGCTGTCGCAGGTGATTTTAATGTCCACAACAAAAACTGGCTCCATTTCTCAAGTCACAATATTTCTGTTAGTTCCCCAATTGGCGGCTCCGATCATTGCCTTGTCAAATCCAGCTTTTCAATGGGTTCATCGCCCAATCGAAAGTCTATTCCTAAAAGGTTAATCTGGCACTATTACCGGGCTGACTGGCTAGGTCTGAATAGCTTTTTGGGAGGTTTCGATTGGTCAATGTGTTTCCATCATAGGAACGTTTTTATTCTAGGAATGAAACTTTTTATTCCTAGCTCATACAAATCAGTAAAAATCCATTCCAAATCCTGGTTTAATGACATCTGCAGGAAAGCAATTCAATCTAAGGAAGAGCATTTCAAAATGTACAAAGAAAATGCGTCTGAGTCCTCATTTGCGAACTATAAAGTTGTCAGGAACAATTGCAAGAGAATTATTAATAAAGAGAAATATTAATAAATCAAAAAATGCTGTGGAATGAGCATACTTTTGATATAGCTAAGAATGCTGCCAAGTGCTTGGGTTTTCTGTCTCGTTGCAAAACATATTTCTCTCCTAAGGATCTGTCTAATATCTATAAAGCCTATATTCGACCTAAGATGGAGTATAACTCCCACATTTGGGCTGGCGCATCCCAAACTTCTTTGAGTTACCACGACAAAATTCAAAACCGTGCCTTACGCCTAATAGGCGACCCTGTCGGACAAGTAACACTTACTCCTCTTAGCTCTCGTCGAAATATTGGAGCGATTTCTCTGTTTTATAGATATCTTGTAGGTAATGACACTTGCTCTATTGAACTAAAGTCAATTATGCCTCCTCTTAAACAATTCCAACGTAACATCAGAGGAGCAACAAGTGCTCATTTCTACACAGTGAAATTCCAAGATGGTTTAAAACTGGTTATGAAAACTCATTTGTCGTGAGAACTGCTAAGATGTGGAACATGCTTCCATCTAATGTGTTCCCCTTTTCTAATAATGTCCCATACTACAACTTGCATAAATTCAAAACGAATCTTTTTAGATTCATTTCCAACCTACCTCCTAATTCCCCTCTAATATCCTACTTTCCTTCCCTTTCCAACTAAACCTACATATTATGTATACAGGAATCCATTCCTAGCGTTTAGTTAGCGTGTAAAAAAAAAAAAAAAAAAAAAAAAAAGTGTTAACTAGTATTGAAAGTATGACTGGGACTGCATATGGACGAAATCGTACCATGGTTTCGGGTTCTGGAACTTTTGAAAAAGTTCAAAAGCTAACAAACGTTTATCTTTAAAACACCAATCCTCACTACCACCACTACTCCCAAGACCTCAAAGCATAATATATTCGAATTTAATAAAGGTAAAAAAATCAAATTTGATATATTATTTCCTATTTGTGTTCCTATTTAATACTTTTATATTTTTGAAAGGCTAATAGTTTTACTATTAAACATATTATGTATTATATTTTATAATTTAAAAACTAAATATTTTTTTAATTTTTACTATATCATATCTATATTTTATTGAATTATTACCATAGGTAATATATAATTAAGAAATTGTGTACGATACTTAAGTTGTAAAATTAATTTTTGTATTAAAATTAATTATATGAACACTTCTAAATTTATCATTGTATTTTAGAAATACATTTATTGCATTTTTTGATTATTAAATTTTATGATAAAAAGCTAATGAAAGCATTAATGGTTTTAACTAACATTAAAAACCATGAAATTATATAAACTTTTATATTTATATTCCTAAAAATTAATATTTCTTTCGAATACCTACAGTTAAAATTTTCATCACGATAGCTCCATTACTTTTTGAGGTATCGTGCCTATGGAGGGACGGACGGACGAACATGGCTATATCGGCTAAGGAGGTCACGCTGATCACAAATATATAGACTTTTCCATATCTAGCTCGCTTCCTTTAGGTGGTTACAAACACCATACTAAAGTTAATCTATTCTATAGGTGTAGGGTATAAAAAAGAAGGATAACTCAACAACTAATGGCGTTACAATAATAAATTTTGTGATGTAGATTATCAGGATTGAGGCTATGGCGAGGCGGGACGAACGAGTTTGGAGCATGGGTTCGGAACCTAGAAGTTTTTGATCGAATTTAAGCCAAATAAGCATTATTCCGAAAATGAAAATAAAATCTTCGAATTTGGTATCAGTGTGCCTCTTACTATGTCCTTAGAGTCCCGGAAATTTAGGACCAATTAGAGTAGTGTAATTTCTTTCGAATATTTTTGAGTTTAATTTTATAGAACATTAAAAAATAAGTAAATTAAGAGAATAATTTTAAAAATTATTGATAATTGAAATAATAAACCAAGGGTACTAAATCATTGAAAAGTAAATGCACTTCAACTAAAAACCCTTAAAAGGAGTAATTGCCGCATGTGTGTAAAATTTTATTGAATTGGATAAAAAGTTCTAAATATGTAATTTTATAATTGCATTTTACGAATCCATTTATTTCAATTTTATTTGTTGTTTAATATTTTTAAAAAGATAAATTAGTAAGAATTTTTAATATTTTTGAATTGATAAAGTTATTGGAAAATATGTTTAGTATTCTAAAGTTAATTTCGCTAACTACTCGTATATCTTGCGATCAAACTATTAAAAGCTTTTATGATTTTAAAATGACTTATGGGTTTCCCATTAAATTTAAATCAAATAGGTGTGGGATATTTCTTAAGTAGGTTACACCGACTGACTGTTTCTTTACTGGTTTTTTAATTTATTTTCTATACTTTCTTTTTCTTTTTATTTAAGCTAAAATTCATTAAAATTTATTTTAATAGTATCCAAAAAATAATATCATTTAACTTTTTCGTAATATTTAAAATACATTCTACCATACTAATCTCCCATTAAATTCCCTTCTTGTGGGAACCACAGTGAACAGACGGATGTTACAAATTTTATTGGTTCTTCGGTTGGTTTAGAAAAGTTATTGAAAAAATTAGCTAAAGTAATCAAATCTTTAAAAAACGATTCATTTCAAGCATTCTTTTAGCGGATTGAGTCAGGACTTGTTAAATTTAAGTGTAAAAAAATGTAAAAACATTGGGAGATATTTTCTTATTTAGCTTGAAGCCCGTTATTACAAATTTGAAGCTTCTATATTTATTTTACGCACACCACAATTCCAAATCAAATCTTTTTTTTACAAGTCAAATTAATGTTCTATCTTCTTTGGTTTCGAAGTTATACTCATTTGACCTCAATTCGATCAAAAGCATTTAGAATCCAAACCCATTTTCCGATCTCGACCATAAACAACCCCCGCCGTACTTTAAGTTTTAACAACCTACAGTTAAAATTACATCAAGATAGCTCCATATATCTAGCTCGCTTCCTTTAGGTGGTTAGAAACACCATATCAAAGTTATTATACCCTTTTCCTTGGTGTAGGGTGAAAAAAAAAAGATGAGGTTACGTAGAGGTTTTGAAGTGGTAGAATAGGGTTTTTAAGAACCATCGTTGTGATCTGATCGGAACGGGTTGATTTATTTGAATCAAGATTCTTCAGGATTTTCATCACTGCTCGGGTTTTTGAGGTGGTTTTTGAGTTGGTTTTGAGTGGTCTGTGGTTTTTGAGTTGACTCTAGTATCTTCCGTTCAATTTTTTGCAAAAGTCCAACATTTAGATATCCGTACATACCCATCACAGGGTTTTATATAAAATATAACAAGTAAAGAAACAATCGGTCGATGCAACCGACTTAGAAGTACCATACACTCATTTGGTTCAAATTTAATGGGAAGTCCATAAGCCATTATAAAACCATAAAAGCTTTTATTAGTTTGATCGTATGACATAGGTAACCAAATTAACTTTCTAATACTAAAAACATTTTCTAATTACGTTATCTATTAAAAAATACAAATTCTTACTAACTTATCTATTTAAAAATATTAAAAATAAAAAACCTTGAAAAAAATGAAAATTTATTTATTCCAACTCAATTACAAAAGTGAAGAAAATTTGAGTTATTAAATTTTCTGAAAACAAGGAAAATTATAGTTGCACTTGTCAACTTTTAGATACCAATGCATACCCATTACGATGTATAAAATAAAGTAAACGGTTATTTCTTTCCCTTAAGCTATATTATATATATATATAATAATAAATATTTAAAATTATCCCATAATTTTTGCTTAAAAAAAAAAAAAAAAATTGGCCCACCCTAAAAGTTGGTCTGAGTGATTTCCAACTTTGCCAAGTAAATTGCTCTTTTACTTTACCTTACCTGCCTGCTCTTTTACTTACCGGGCCGTTACATTTGAAACTTTATATAAGTGTACTAATTATTCATTATATAATTAACCGTGTGTAATTTTCATCCTCCTAGTATAGTTAGTTTTGAAAAAACTCATATTGGTGCAAAGAAGTTGTATGGCAGCCCCTAGAAGCTGCAAAACTCTAGCCTCTTTAGTTTTTGAGTTATCGTGCTGACACAAGGACGGACGGTTTTAACGAACAAACACACATAGTTAGATCGATTTACTTTTCGATGCTGATCCGATAAGTACCCTTGACACTATATTTACTTCGACTAGATCGATGCGTTACAAACGCAGGAGCAATTTTAATATACCCGATGTCATATATGTATGCACGGGTATAAAAAGCTAATCAAAGCATTAATATATTTAATAATTCAAATTTTTCAAAATTGCAATTATTTTAAATTGTTAGTTAAGGACCTATTAGAAAAGCTTATAAAAGCAAAATATGCAATAAATGTATTACTAAAATACAATGACAAATTTAGAACTTTTCATATAATTCATTTCAAGATATAAAAATAAAATTTACATACATACAGCAAGGACCTTTAAACATAACTTAAATATCGTAAGCAATGTCTTAATTATATATTACCTATGGTAATAATTCAATAATATTTAATACTAGCAGATTTACCCGGCTATGCCCGGGAGCGTGCTAATTGTAAAACAGCAAGTTTTGGCCAATTTTTTGAAGTACTCTTTTGGTTAAAAAGAAGGGCTCAAAAAAATATTGATGGAGTTCCGTTAACCCATTGTGGCCCAACAGCTTTTTATATTTTTTTCCGTTTCTTTGCTATATATTAGAATTTATTTAACCGATTGACTTCAAATTTTGTATATGTGTTCCTCTTTGAGATTGGAGTTTACTGTATTAACAGACTTGGAATTTGTTTACCCATGTCGAACTAACGATTGTTCAAAAAAAAAACTTGTAAGTAAATTACGTCCAATTTTTGGAAGTAGGTAAAACTTCTTTGAATTAGGTAAATGTTAAAAAAAATGTTCGAGTTCTTTTAACCAATTCCAAAACAGAAACTTTAAAAAACAGTTTGAACGATTATCTCTAATTTTTCTTTATGTTGTGCTTCTTGACAATTTGGTGCTCCTTGACGATAGAGTAGAGGATGGTGGGCTTACGGCGATTAATATTAACTGAATTAAAATGACTATAGGTCAAAAAGGTATACTATATTTGCCATTATGTCATTATATTATGTCAATAGTAGTTTTCTTGAATTGCCAACGTTTGAATAAAATATAGTCGATGGTTTAGAAAAGTCTGCTTTTTAAGTTGTATTTTGTTTTGTTCTTATCTGAAAGTTCTACTCGACATCAAAAACATTGAAAAAGCTTCATTGCGCCATCGTGCCCAAACGGGTTCACCGAACTCAACAAAAATTTGTATCAGCTTCTCTTTTTGATTGCGAAACCACCCAAAAAATTGGACACAAATCGGAAACACAAAATTTTTTGGAAGCCCGCCAGGCCGAAATGGGTTAATTTATTCCAACCAAATTTATACAACTAATTTCGGTTGGTAAGAGGAATATTTGTGCAAAATTTCAAGTCAATCGGTCAAAGCGTTTTGATTCGACATTAAAAACATTGAAAAAGCTTCATTGGGCCCTCGTGAGATATCATTAATAATAATAAAAATAATAATATAATATACAGGGTGTCCGGCACTCAAATACGCGCACTACACTTAGTGATTGGGGGCATTAAAACAAACAAAAAATTGCGCGGGGGGAGGGGGGATCTATTGTGGACCCTTTTCGAGATATGAGGGATTAAAGATTTAAGGAGACTTTTAAAAAAAAAATCAATTACTTTTGAACAGCTTACTGTAGAGAGATAAAAAAAAATCCATTTTGTAGAGTAAGTTAACTGTCAGCTTTAAGTTTTGTGTAAAAATGATCCCCATATACCCAACAGTTACAAAGATATGAAGGTTCAAAATGATTACAACATGTTACACCATGTGTAATTTTTGTGTTAGCTTTTTTCAATAACATCAACTTATATTAAAACTCAATTAAGGAGCGGGGCAACGTGCGTCAGGTAATAGCTACTTTATAAAAAAGTATTATTTTACCCGTTTGACTATAGGTTAATTATAATATAAATGAAATTGAATTTTTTGATTTTTAAAATGTGATTTAGCCTATGTCACCCCCTGGGCTCTCAGAGTTATTCCTTTAAAATTTTGTGACTTTCGGACCATGGGTTTTCACGTTAATCCTGGACAAACAAACAAACAAACAAAATTTCTCTAGAAGGGGGGGTGACATATTCAAAAAGCTCACTTAATTAGTAATACAAATTTTTTTTGCTCTCAAATAGTCTCAAATATTGCTAAAGCTAAATGAGATAATAATAATAATAATAATAAAAACAAAGCTATTAAAGAATCCGAATAATAATATCATTAAATTTAAATAACGCAACATTTTCCTTTTCTACATTTTTCGTAAGTCTTTGTTTTTTATCTACTTTGCAGTTGTTGTTTTTTAAAAAAAGATTTCGGTGTAAAATTGCAGTTTTCTTCAAATAAATTTTAAAAATCAAAAAAATCAATTTCGCATATATTATGCTTAAATACAGGGTATTTTAAAATAGTTTTTCCAAAAAAGAAGCCTACATTTCTCTCATAAAATCATAAACAAACAAGGAAGAGCGTATTAGAACTTTCAGGTAAGTACAAAACAAAATATAAGTTGAAAAGCAGATTTTTAAGCCTTTTCTAAATCTTCGACTATATTTTATTCAAACGCTGGCAATTCAAGTAAACTACTATTTACTTAGTATAATGGCATAATGGCAAACTTAGTATACCCTTTTGACCTCTCAATGGAGTTTTAATTTAAGTTGATGTTATTGAAAAAAGTTAACACAAGAATGGTGTACATGTTGATTTTAAAATTTAATAAAGCAATTTTTTTAAAACGAGTTTTTTAGGGATTATGTACCAACTTTCCAACAAATTTATCAAGTTTCACTTGAAACTTTTTATAATTATTAATTAATAAGAATAAAAATTCAAGGAGCAACAAATTGTCAAGAAGCAGAAGAAAAACGTATAGAAAAATTAGAGATAAGCGTTAAAACTGTTTTGAAAACGGTTTTTTAAAGTTTCTGTTTCGTAATCGGTTAAAAGAACTCGACAAAAACTTTTTTTAAACATTCCGCTAATTCAAAGAAGTTTTACCTACTTTCAAAAATTGGACGTAATTTACTTACAAAAATTTTTTTATTGAAAAATCGTACGAATAATAAAAGTAGTATATACATGTACGCATACAGAATTTACTTTCAAGTGATCAAACCATTTCTGCTTAAAAGTAAAGTAATGAAAAAATCTGTAAAAAGCTGCTGTGCCACAATGAGTTAACGCAACTCAACAAACCTGTTTTTGTAACTTTGACCAAGCAATATTTCGCAAAATTGGGCGTAATATCCTTCCCCAATTTTTTTTTGAAAAAATTGTCGGGTGGCAAGGGGTAACAAATTTTAAGTCTGTTAATAGAGTGAACTCCATTTTCAAAGAGGAACAGAAATACAAAATTTGAAGTCAATCGGTTAAACAATTTCTAATTTATAGCAAAGTAACGAAAAAACCTATAAAAAGCTGTTGGGCCGCAACGGGTTAACGGAACTCCAGAAATATTTTTTGAGGCTATCTTTTTAACCAAAGCAGTACTTCGAAAGAATGGCCGGAACTTGCTTTTTTGCTATTTGCACGCTCCCGGACAACGCCGGGTAAATCTGCTAGTCTAATATATAAAGAACAAAATTTGTTTGTTTGTCCAGGATTCACGTGAAAACCACTGGTCCGATTGTCACAAAATTTTAAAGGAATAATTCTGAGAGCCGGGGGGCTGACATAGGCTATGTCACATTTTTAAAAGACAAAAGGTTGCGGCTCCAGAGTCGTTTTAAGCTTTTTTGTTTTTTGGATGTCGAGTAAAAACGGTTTGACCGATTGACATGAAATTTTGCACAAAAGTTCCTCTTAGCAACTGGAATTAGTTGTATAAATTCGGTTGAAATAAATTAACCCATTTCGGCCTGGCGGGCTTCCAAAAAATTTTGTGTTTCCGATATGTGTTCAATTTTACAGGGTGGTTTCGCCGTTGAAGAGAGAGGCTGACACAAATTTTTGTGGAGTTCGGTTAACCTGTTTGGGCACGAGGGCCCAATGAAGCTTTTTCAATGTTTTTATTGTCGAGTCAAAACGGTTTCACCGATTGACTTGAAATTTTTCACAAATGCAACCGAAATTAGTTGTATAAATTTTGTTGGAATAAATTAACCCATTTCGGTCTGGCGGGCTTCTGAAAAATTTTGTGTTTTCGATTTGTGTTCAATTTTACAGGGAAGTTTGACAGTCAAAAAGAGAGAATAACACAAATTTTGTTGAGTTCGGTTAACCCGTTTGGGCACGAGGGCGCAATGAAGTTTTTTCAATTTTTGTTGTCGAGTCAAAACGGTTTGAACAATTGACTTGAAATTTTGCACAAATGTTCCTTTTAGCAACCGGAATTAGTTGTATAAATTTGGTTGGAATAAATTAACCCATTCCGGCCTGGCGGAATTTCAAAAAATTTTGTCTTTCCGATTTGTGTCTAATTTTATAGGTTGATGTTGCATTCTAAAAGAGAGGCTACAAAAAGGTTTAGTGAAGTTCGATTAACCCGTTTTCCACGGCGACGCCATGAAGTTTTCATTAAATTTTATTGAATAAACGATTAAAAGATTTTTATTGAAAATTTTGTACCAGCATTTTAATTGAATCCCACAGGGTTAATTTGGTTTTGACTTGTTTGCGCCTTTTGAACAAAGATTCAACGAAATTTTTAAATTTTTAGGTTGAACGCAAGTTAACCTTTATTCTAAAATCTCACTTAATTAATAAGATTAATTTTTTTCCTTAAATAGTCGCAAATAGTTAAAAGCTAAATGAGTTAATATTAATAATAATAAAGCTAATAAAGAATCAGAACAAAAATATCTTAAAATTAAATAACATAACATTTTCCTTCTCCACATATTCTCGTAAGTATTTGTTTTTTATCTACTTTGCAGTTGTTGTTTTTTAGAAATATATTTTAGTGTGAATATGAAGTTTTCTTCAAATGAAATCTAAAAATAAAAAATTTCAATTTCGTATATATAATGCTTAAATATCTTTTCCAAAAGCCAAGAAGCCTACATTTATTCTCATAAAATCTTAAAAAAACGAGGAAGAGCGTAGTACAACTTACAGATAAGTACTAAACAATATAAGTTGAAAAGCAGATTTTTAAACCTTTTCTAAACCATCGACTATATTTTATTCAAACATTGGCAATTCAAGAAAACTACTATTGACATATTCTAATGACATAATAGCAAATTTAGTATACCCTTTGACCTATAGTCATTTTAATTCAGTTAATATTATTCCTATCTATCGTCAAGGAGCACATAATTGTCAAGAAGCATCACATATAGAAAAATTGGAGGTAATCGTTCAAACTGGTTTTGCAAACTGTTTTTTAAAGTTTTTGTTCCGTAATCGGTTAAAACAACTCGACAAAACATTTTTTTAAACATTCCCCTAATTCAAACAAGTTTGACCTATTTTCAAAAATTGGACGTAATTTAATTCCAAATTTTTTTTTGAACAATCGTTGAGTCGGCATAGGTTAACAAATTCAAAGTCTGTTAATAGAGTGAACTACATTCTCAAAGAGGAACACATAAACAAAATTTGAAGTTAATCGGTTAAATCATTTCTAATATTTAGGAAAGCAACAAAAAAGCCTATAAAAAGATATTGGACCACAATGGGTTAACGGAACTCCAGAAATATTTTTTTGAGGCTTTCTCTTTAACCAAAGCAGTACTTCGAAAAATTGGCCGAATTTTGCTTTTTTGGCCTAAACTTGCGGGCAACGCCGGGTAAATCTGCTATTATGATATAATAAAAATTGCAAAAAAGAAATGTAATCGTTTATTAAAAAAATATTCTGTTGTTATTTTATAAAATAAAATAAATAATATATTTTATGGTAAAATTCTTAGCCTTTAAAAAATATAAATGTGTTAAATCAGAATGGAGATAGGAAAGAACCATCGTGTATCAAATATAAAAGTTTTCATCTTTATGAATTTCGAAGATAAGCTTTTTGACATAGGGTTAATTTACCTGAACCACCACTACAATTAAGTCCAAATTTCGGGTACACATAGGAAATAGGAAATATCTTGTTTAGTTTCGAAATTGTACTCATTTTTGACAGATTGTCCGAACTCGACCAGAACCAATTCCCATGGTACTTTCATTTTTAGTAACCTAGAAAATTTCATCAAAATAGCATCAGTTTTTGACTTATGGTATTTTTAAGATATATGTTTGTTAGCCCTTGAACTTTTCAAAAGGTCCAGAATCAAAAACCATGGTACGATTGCGCCGATATGCAGTAGCAGTCATTCTTTCAACACTAGTCCCTGGCTGGGTAAGCTCAATAATTAGTATAATTAGTATAATAAATATCTTATAAATTATAATAAAATAACTAATAGTCTAAAGAGAAAATAATAATTAATAACAAATAAAAATAAATAAAAATATTTCCAATAATCGTGTTCCTGAAATAACTATAGCTTAATATTAAAATAAATAACAATATTATCTATATAAACATATGAACATGTCAAAATGACGTGGAATCTTCAATGTCAGAGTTAAGAACAACCGACATCGAACCCCTTTTAGGCGTTATGTAGGAAAAAACAAAATAGGCAACTTCTACAACCTACTGCAGAATTAGGAAATCTCCTACTTAGAAAGTTAGGAAATCTCCTACTGAACGAATTAAAGAAACTGAAATTAGACAAATCGGATAAAATAGGCAAGATAACACAGCAACAACCTTCGGCACTCGAACAATGACTAGAATTGCACAATGGAATGTCCGAACAATGCGAGAAACATCAAGGCTTGCCCAAATAGAAAAACAAATGGCAGATTATAGAGTTCAAATTATGGGTTTAAGTGAAATTAGATAGAACGGGAATGGCGAAATTATCACGGCTAATGGAAATACTCTGTTGTATAGCGGTAAAGAAATAGGTGGAACAAACGTTATGGGAATAATAATATCTATAAAGCTGCGTAACTCCCTGCATAGCTGGAAGGCCGTATCAGATAGGATTATTACAGCCCGTTTCCGATGTAAAATTAGAAACATCTCCCTAGTACAATGTTATGCACCAACAGAAGATGTCGAAGATATAGCGAAAGACGAGTTCTACGAACAGCTCACCCATACTCTCAAAACTATCCGGAAAGGAGATATCTTGATTCTAATGGGCGACTTAAATGCGAAAGTGGGAAACCTAAATACTGGATTAGAGAATATTATAGGAAAACATAGATGCGGAACAAAGAACAAAAACGAATTAAGGCTTATTGAGACCTGTCAAACATTTCAACTGACCATTAGCGGCACCATCTTCCTCCATAAGGAAATTCACAAGTATACGTGGACCTCACCGAATGGGAAAATACATAACCAAATAGACCACATATGTATTAGCAGTAGGTGGAGAAGTTCAATGTTATATATGCTAAATAAAAGGGGAGCCGACATAGACAGCGACCACAAACTAATTATAATCGACATCAGATTGAAATTGAAGTGCATCAAAAAGAGCCATAACAGGAAACAACAGTTAAATCTCCAAAACCTCCAACATCCACACACCAAAAGCAGTATGATATCCACCATTCGGGAAAAATACCCAAACAAGGAGTAAGACTGGAATCAAGTTAACAAAGCCGTCTATCAGATTGCGAAATACAAACTAGGTACAAAGAATAGAGAACAAACGCCATGGATATCAGAAAGCACATGGGAACTCATATCATAGAGGCAAGAGGCAAAGAAAAGCTAGAAAGCAAAGTTGTCACCAAGGAGCTATACAAAGCGCTAGCAAAGAAAGTTAAACGAGCATGCAGAAGAGACAAGAGAAAGTTGCTAGCCTCTCATGAGGAAACAGCTGCTGAACATAATGATGCAAGGAAACTCCTTGCGAAAACTCAGCCTGCCAAAATACATCAACTGAACTTCTGAGATCTCACACCATAAAAGCATGGGTAAATGAAGCTACCTCCATCTTGGAAAAAGGGTACAATAGTCAAGCTACCGAAGAAAGGCGACCTTAAAGATTGCAACAACTGGCGTGGTATCACTCTCCTCAACACAGTGTACAAAATCATAGCAACTATAATACAAAGCAGAATGCAAAAAAAAATCGAACCAGAGTTACGCGACGAGCAAGCAGGCTTCCGCCCCCACAGGAGCTATGTAGACCAATCAAACACACTAAGAATCATCATCGAGCAATCGATCGAATGGCGGACTCCCCTCTACCTGTTATTCGTGGACTTTAGAAAGCCTTCGATACTGTGAAAAGAGTTGCCATATGGAGACCATTAAAAGAGAAAGGTGTACCATGCAAGATAATTCGGATCATAAGAGTAAGTTGTACGAAAACTCCGAACTAGCGGTCACTCACAACGGAAACATCAGTGAGCCCTTCCAAACTAACATTGGCGTCAAACAGGGATGTCCACTATCACCATTGCTATTCACAATCGTCCTAGATAGTATAATGTCCGAAGTCTGTAAGCAAAAAGAAATCTCAAAGATCTTTGAATCTAATTGGAAAACAAACACTCTTGCGCATAGTATTTGAGCATGAAAATATTTTTTTGCTTTTCTGTTTTTACTTCATTAAAATAAATATTTCAATGAGGGTGTCTATAGCTTAACATTTAAATTTAAGTAAAAGTTCACGAGAGCAGAAGCCATAGTCTTATATGAAGTAATTTACATAAGTAAAATAGAGCAAATTATTTTAAACCAATGCTCATTGAAAATGAGTACACCTAAATTATAAACTTATATAGATCTGATATATCGATAATGCTTCTTTATTTTTTACTGTCGTAAATTGTGTTTTTTTATACTATATAGTGTATAGTGCATTATACTACAACAATACATAATACGATTACTTTATTTAAAAGTATTATACCTGCGAACATATAGCAAACTCATAGACATTTAAAATATAAACTTTTACTTAGGATTTGGTTGAAATTAGAGACAAAAGAATTAACAAGTGATGAAAAAAACCAAAGGTTTTTAGAAAAGCACATTTTTAAAATTATATAGGGGTTCTTACTGAGTATTTTATAATTTTTTTTTAGAAAAATATACATAAAAATAAATTATAATATGAGTATTATAATTTAGTTATTTCATCAATTTATTAATAATTAATAATAATAGTGAAATCAATACTTTGAATATAATCTAATGCACACAAAAAACATGTTAACAATTGCAAAATATAATGTTGGAGCTTCAATGTAAACATTTAATTTTGAAATTATACACTGGTGAATAAGTTATTGATTTATAAAAACATGAAAGTTTTTATTTTTAAGTCCTAATAGCCCTTCAATGGGGAAGGTTCTCAAATTTTTTGCTGTCAATCTACCCCCACCTTTCCATTTATTTTTGTTCCAGGAATTAAAGTGTGAATTCTACTAAAATTTTGAATTTTTCCTAGAATTTTATTATTGAAGCAAAACTGGTTAAAACTAAGAGAAACTATCTTCAATTTAGCGAATTAAATATTAAAAATTAAAAATATTAAAAATTAAAAATTAAAGCAAAAACTTAAATATTAAAATGTTGAGCGAAAATTAAAAATTAAAAACTAAAACCAAAATTAAAATGTTATAAATTATTTTTGAAGTACTTTTAACTAGTTAAAACCTGACGGCTTCGGCTTGGGTTAAATAAAAAAAAAAAAATTTAAATTGTTTATACTTAACTTTATATTTAAATGTTTTATAATTAAATTAAATGAAAATGAAATTAAATGGAATTAAAATTTAAATAGTAAGTAAGTAAGTAGTTATGTAAGATATAAAATTAGAGCTAAATAAAGAAAAAAAAAAAAAAAAAGAACCCATTTTAAATTTAAGAAAAACGTTTAACATATGTTGAAATGTAATGATGCAGATTTAAATTTTGTATATTACTAAACAGGTATTCAAGTTACAGGTGTTTAAAAATAGCAAAATTTCAATTCTTAAATTATTAAAAAATAGGAACAAAATGTTAAATGATTCATCGAAACACAAAAATAAAAATTCGAGTATAGCTACTTATTTCGTTTTAAAATTAAATGTTTAAATTTTTTCTTTTAGCTTTTACAGGCCATAGTTTTGGAATAATAATATAATTTTGAAATAATTTAAAATATCAGACTGATATCATCTACCAATATATGAAATGGACCTAATTTATTCTAGCCAAATATAGCTAATAACGTAGTAAGCTAAACTTTATCTTTTTCGCATCCTTATTATTTGAAATTAAATCTTAAAAGTTTTTTTGCATACGATTTAAAATAACATACTTACAAAGGAATTCATTGCAAATTGAAAAACCAGTAAAACCAATATAAAAAATAAACAATTTAATTAGTACTAAATATAATAATATTACTAAATTTTTTTTTAACAAATTATTATCTATATTAAAAAAAAAAACAAAATCATACGCACACGACGTGCGATAATAATTCTAGAACCAAAAAATTGTCACAAAGAAAAACATTCTTATTTCTTTTTCGACAATAACAAACAAAAATTTTGAATATTTAACCTATATAGCGAGCACTTACAAAAATTTTTCTGAAAGGCTCACAAAGTATAGAGCATGAAAACAAAAAAAATTGGCTCGCTCTTCGTGAGCAACATAAAGAACAACAAGATATGAGCTCTTTGTTGGTGAGCAACATAAAAAACAACCAGATATGAACTCTGCGAGCAAGAGACAAAAAATTTTTGTTTTGTATATACTAAAGTTATATATAACAAATTTTTTATTGTGTCTCGCTCTTTGAATGTCGAATATAAAAATAAAAAAAATAATAAAACTATACAAGAGTTGTTTACGCAGTTGACTGTGGCAGTTTTGAATTGAATTAAAATTTTTTGTCATACAAGTTCGATTTCTCTCTTGAATGTGAACAATTGTGTTGTTTTTATCAATTAGCAGAGTAAAAGGAAACCGGCTAGTGGTTTCCTTTGGAGTTTTTGCAAACGTCCAAAACGTTTTCCTATTCTTTGGCATGTGTAAAAGTTTTTGTCTCTACCCTCGGTTCAATTAAAATTTTTGATTTTTCAATAACTCGGTTTCATCACAATATTGTTAGCCCTGTGGTGCTCTAATCTGCTGTTCTGGTATTGCTTAAAAGCCTTCTTCTTTAAACGAATGGTATTAATTATTGAGCGATTTTTAAAATAAGAATATTATCATCCAAGGAAGAAGGAATGAGATGTATATATTCTAATATATTTGTTTACAACTAGAAGACGTTATATGAAGAGTAATCTTGAATAAAAAAAACAGTATTATATTCAATGTAAACAAAACAAATCACGTGCTGGTACAATAAATAAATGTTAAATATATCAAAAAAAAGTTAAAAATTGATAAAGTAAAAATTTAATTAATTAAGTATTTTTAAAACAAAATAAAATGAGGAAGATTATGGTTGTCTTTGTCTTTCCATGCATAACCACTATGATGTATTAAATTTTCAAAGGAAGCCTTAATAGTGAATCAGCGACTACGCTTGTACTTTATTTCGTAGTCATATTTCTGAAGTATGGCTTTCCACCTCTTCATTTTGGCATTTGTATTTTTGTTACTCAGCGCCAACGAGTCAGAGGTTGATAGTTGGTGAAGATTTGTACACTCTTTGAGTCACATAGGAAGTTTCTGAGAGAGTTGAGGGCCCATATAATGGCCAACATTTCCTTCTCGTTTGTGACATAATTTTCCTCAGTCAGTATTTAAAAGTTAAAGGACAATTGTTTTGCATTAGAACAGCTCCTATTATGTAATTGGAAGCGTTTGTGGCCAACTGGAACTGTTTGCTAAAATTGGGTTGGACATAACTTCTTTAGAGACAAGAATATATTTTAATTTTTCAAATGCTTTTTAAGCGTCATCGTTAAGATGTATGTTTAAGAAGCATTTTGAAAACGCGTCCATTCTTCCCGCACAAAGGAGATATCTGGGGTTTAGCAACTTTTGTTGTCCATTATTAAAAGCCTGTAGTAGCCTGACATGCCTAAAAATAATCTAGGTTCTTTAAGATTTTTAGGCGGAGCTAAGTTTGTAATGGCTAGGATTTTATTTTGGATTAGGTTTTAATCCTTCGGTAGCTACTATGAAATGTAGAAATTCGACTTTCAATTGTAGGAACTCACACTTGTCCAATTTTACTATACAAGTTGTAAGTTATTCAGATGTTCTTCCAAATTTTGTCCAAAGATTATTATGTCGTCAATATAGATATAACATCTCTTTCCGAAAGCCCTTTGAAAAATGGATGGGGCGCTTTTCAGCCCGAAAGGTAGGCGAACAAATTCAAATGTTCCGTTATTAATTGAGAATGACGTTTTTCCAATATCAGAAAATTTTAGTGGAATTTGATAAAATAAAACCTCCTTTTTGGGGACAATCCAAATGGGAAAATTTTGACGGTCTTATAATACTCTCATCTAACAATTCTTTGATATGTTTTTCAACTTTTTCTTTTAGGGTCATAGGATATGGGTATGGTCTACAATAAACGGGAGAATCTGACATGGTGCGAATTTTACCTTTGACAGTGGTGTTATAGGTTAGTTTTTTGTCGGGGTCCGAAAAATTTTTTAGATATTTATTAATGATGATTTTTGATTTTGTTGGTCTATTTCGTTTAAATGAGATGTTCTGAGCTTAATATTATTAACGTTTTCTGTAATGTACGGTTGTAGTGGAAATTTTTTTTCCTGAATTTATAGTCATATGTCCTTCATTGATATGAATTATGGCCTTCAGTTCTTTCAGAGATTTTAATTTTTCTATATCTTTTCCGAAGATATTTATGAAGGCATGATTTGTTATTTTAATATTTCTTCCGTTGGAATTGGCAAAGAAAGGCTTATCATTAAAAAGCGGATGTCGTACGTGTTTAGTTTGAATGTATTTCTTATTTGAGCCGGTGTCAATAAGGAATTTAAGTATATCTCTGTTACCAATTTTGGATTTAAGCTAAGGTAACGAAGAGCGGTTTAATCTTCTAATATCTTCTAATTGTTCGTTTCCGTCAAAATTAGAATATTTGTCTGGGTAGTCTAGTGAACTAGAAGAATAAACTGTATTGTTATCTTTATTTCGTATTTCGCTTTCTTCTTTATTTGTATGTTCGGTATTGAAAATTCTTTGAGCTTTACTTGGTCTATAGATTTGATGTAAAGGATTTTGGAAAGGTCTTTTGTTGTCATTGTTACTGTTTTGAGGTCGATTTGAATAGTTAATTTGTCTAGAATGAATACATTCGTGTACGTCCATTGGAACTGGTTTTTGAAAAGGTTTCGGAGAATCTTTGCGGAAAATTGTTATGTTGTTAAAACTGGAATGGGCCTGAATAGTTAAAGTTATTGCGTTGTTGAGAAGGTATATTTTGGTTGAAGAAATTTTGGTTTAGTTGTCTTACCTGATTTTAATTACGTGAATTAGGTAGAAGTTGTGGGTTGAACCTATTTTGTGCGTTAAGATTTTCAAAAAGTCTGTCTTTTTGGAGGTGCTGAAATAGTCTGTTTACGTGAAGTATGTTGACTATTATTTATGTATTGATTTATTTATTTTATTTAATCAAGAGTTTTTTTATTTTTTTGTAGATTGAAGAAAATGCTTACATAGCAAAACCACAGTTAAAATGCAATTTATAAAGTTAAAAAAAAAATAACTAAATTATAAAATAATGTGAACTTGAAGTGTAATATAATATCTTGAAGGTTAAAATTGTTGTCTTAGGTCATTAAGAAATTTTAATTTTCCGCCTTCGATTTGTCACCCTTTTTTTGGATAGGGGTAAAATAAGACGATTTCCAAAACGAGGAAAATACCTGAGGAAAGAGATTTATTAAAAATAAAGTGAAGTGGTTAAGTGAGATAACTGACACAGTTGTATAAAAAAGTCGATGGATTTAGGTCTGGTCCTATACTTTTTTTGGTATCAAGTTTAATGTTGCTTTAAATATTTTAATTTCGGAAAGGTATAAATCCGTAATAATAGGATTTGAATTATTTATTAATAATTCATGTGGCCGATCAACTTTTTGAAAAGAATAAGCAAAGAAATTGCAGATATTTTTAGGACAATTAGAAAACGTATTGACTTTTGATATTGAGCTTGGATAACCGTAAGTTTAACAAAGTCAAACAACTTTTTAGGATCTGTAATTAATTTGTTGCCTTCGTTAGTGAGATAAGCAAGATCCTTGTACTTGTTTAATAAGTCGTTATTAGGCTCTTTTGAATTTTTAATTATTTTGTATAGTTTGTAGCGTTTGTTACACAATGTCCTAAATTCGCTGTTCAGCCAAGGTTCGGTTCGGTCTTGCCTTTTTTCCGAATTTTATAATCATTCTATCAAGTGATATCTATCAAGTTAATATCTTGTTCGGTTAACAGGTTTCCCAACTGATGACTGATAAAGCATTATTAATGCTTTGATAATCAGCATTAAGAAAGTCAAATACAAAAATATTGTAAGATTTGGTAAAAAGTTGTATAGCAGTGGAAAATTCGAAGATGATTGCGTTATGATGAGGAGTGTTAGTAAAAAGTTTTTCTGGCGTGCTTTACCACCACTTTATTATAACCAGTACTGCTTTGGTTAAAAAGAAGCCTCAAAAAAATATTTGTGGAGTTCCGTTAACCCGTTGCGGCCCGACTGCTTTTTATAGGTTACTTTGCTATAAATTAGAAATTGTTTAACCGATTGACTTCAAATTTTGTATTTCTGTTCCTCTTTGACAATGGAGTTCACTCTATTAACAGACTTAAAATTTGTTACCCCTTGACACCCGACAATTTTTTCAAAAAAAAATTAGGGAAGGATATTACGTCCAATTTTGCGAAATATTGCTTGGTCAAAGTTATAAAAACAGGTTTGTTGACTTCCGTTAACTCATTGTGGCACAGCAGCTTTTTCCAGATTTTTTCATTACTTTACTTTTAAGCAGAAACAGATTGACCACTTCAAAGTAAATTCTGTATGCGTACATGTATATACTTATCATTCCTACGGTTATTCAATAAAAAAATTTTTGTAAGTAAATTACGTCCAATTTTTGAAAGTAGGTAATACTTCTTTGAATTAGAGGAATGTTTAAAAAAATGTTTCGAGTCAAGTCGAGTTCTTTTAATCGATTGCGAAACAAAAACTTTGAAAACAGTTTGAACGATTATCTCTAATTTTTCTATACATGGTGCTTCTTGACAATTTGGTGCTCCTTGACGATAGAGTTGAGGATGGTGGGCTTCCGGTGAATAATTATTAAAATATGGCAGGATTAATAATAAAAACCCAGATTACAAAATATACACGTCTTTATTTAACGATGTAAAAATTAAGAAGAAGGATATAATCAAAAATGACATTAAAGGAAAATTGACATTTATAGAATAATATGATTGACATTTACAAAATTGTTATATAATTAAAGAGTGACATCTGCTGTAAATCTTATATAATTCAAATGTAGTAGATTATTTCAGAGTTGCTATTATTATTATTCAACACTCCTCCTCAACGTTGAAATAATGTAAAATTCAAAGGTTCATTCCCAATTGTTGAAAACAAAAAACATGTTTGATTCTTGGTACGGCTTTATTCTTGGTACCATCAGCTGGCATTTGGTCAGTTTGTAGATATTTCACATTGATGACACCTTTTTCAATGGCATCTCTAATCAAATGATACCTGTAATCTATATGCTTTGTTCTAGAATGGTGACCACCGGATTTTGCTATATGTTGAGCACTTTGATTATCGCAGAAAATATCTGTTGCTTTTTCAGAACCAAATCCCAACTCTTTGAGTAAGAATTGAAGATAATAAGCTTCTTTGCTGGCTTCAGTCAGTGCAATATATTCTGCTTCAGCAATAGATGTTGCTACGACACGCTGCTTCCGTGATTCCCAGCTAATAGCTGCACCTGAAAGAATAAAACAAAAACCACTTTGAGATTTCCTGTCGTTTATGTCTTGTGCCCAGTCTGCGTCGACATAACCCAACAGTGGTAACCCAGTTTTTCGATAAGTTATTTTTGTTTCTTTAGTTTCATTTAAATATTTCAATAAATATAGGACAGCATTCCAATGTTGTTTTCGTGGATCTTGAGAAAATTGAGCTAATCTGCTTACACTACATGTTATATCAGGTCTGCTAAAAATCGATAAATGCAATAAAGCTCCTACTGCTTCTTGATATTTTGTTTGATCAATTTTATCTTTTTCGAATACTGATTTAGGATTTTTTTCTAATTTCAAATTCGATTGCATTGGTATTTTGGAAAATTTCAAATTTTGCATATTGTACTTGTTTAAAAGGTTGTTGATATAGCCGGTTTGAGAAATTGAAATGCTATTGTGATCTTGTTGAATTTCAAGGCCAATGCAGTGTGATGGTTCACCAAGGTCATGCATTTCAAAATTTTCTTTTAATTTTTGTTTAATATCTTTAACAGCATATTCCACATTTGACGCAATTACGATATCATCTACGTAAATTGCTAAAATTGTTATTTCTTTAAAATTTCTTTTATAATACATACAATGATCATAACGGGATTGTAAAAATCCAGATTCTTTTAATTTTAAATCTATGGTTTTATACCATTGACGACTAGACTGTTTAAGGCCATAAATAGCTTTGTTTAAGCGACATACTTTATCTTTGTTTTTCTCGTCAATAAAACCTTCCGGTTGCGTCATAAAAATTTCTTCATCCAGTGTTCCATTCAAAAAAGCAGTTGACACATCAAGTTGGTATAGTTTTAAATTATGTTCAACACTTAAAGCATATATTAACCGAAGAGAACTTTGACGTACAACTGGAGCGTAAGTTTCGACATAGTCTATTCCGTATATTTGAGCAAATCCTTTAGCAACTAATGGTGCTTTTCGTCTTTCTATTGATCCATCAGGTTTTAATTTTGATTTAAACACCCATCTACAACCAATTGGTATACATTTATTTGGTAAATCACAAAGATCCCAAGCATGATTTTTTATTAATGATTTATATTCTTCTTTCATGGCTAGATACCATTCATCAGCATTTGGAGAATTTTTTGCTGCACTATAATTTTTGGGATCATCAAAGGATTCAACTATATTGGCTATTTCTTTTGCATTATTTGAAGAACGTTTCTGACGTTGTCTTAAATCGTAAATGGATTGTATTTTATTATTTTTAACTTTGTTATTTTTATTAACTTGTGTATTCATTTTTTCAGCATCAGCATCTTCAAATATATCATCTTCAAACGTTTCATCTTCACTGTTTATTTGTATTATATCGCTACTTTCATCAGATTTATTTATATCATTAGATTCACTGTTTATTTGTATTATATCGCTACGTTTATCAGATTTTTTTATATCATTCGATTCTCTTTCTTTACTAATTTCTTTAGAACCAATAAATTCAAATTCATAAAATTTTTCATATTCTTCATTTATAATCTCTTCGTTATTATTATTATCATCATAAATTTTTCCAATAAAACGAACATCTCGGCTTTTAATTATATTTCTAGTACCCTTTTTCCATAAACGATAAGCTTTTGCTTCATCTGAATAGCCAACGAGCACATATTCTTCACTTTTTGGATCAAGTTTTGATAAACCAATCTTTTTATTTAAAGCAAAAGCACGGCATCCAATTTGTCGTAAGTGGCTAACAGCTGGTTTTCGACCAGTCCAAATTTGTTCTGGGGTTTTTTAAAAATTTAAAACAGTTGGACAACGATTACGTATGTACGCTGAAGTGTGGATCAGTTCAGCCCATAAAAATATTGGTAATTTAGCTTCAATTAAAAAACATCGCGTCATTTCAACAAGCGTTCTATTCATTCTCTCCGCAACACCATTCTGTTGCGGTGTATATTCAACCGTAAGTTGTTTTTGTATACCACATTCTTTTAAATAATTATTAAAATTATTGCTTATCAGTTCTTTAGCATTATCACTTCGCAGAATTTTAATTTTTCTACCAGTATTATTTTCAACCATAGTTTTAAAATTTTTAAAACTTTCTAAATAATCGCTTTTTCTTCTTAAAAAATAAACAAAAACTCTTCGAGAATAATCGTCTATATATGTAACAAAATATAAACTTTTACCAATTGATTCAGTTCTCATTGGTCCACACAAATCAGTATGAACCAATTCCAAAATATTGTTAGAAGATTTTTCATTTTTTACTGGGAATGGTAATCTAGTTTGTTTACCTCTTATACACGCGACACAATCAATACCAGTGTACTGCATATCTGGTAACCCTGATACCATTTCGTTATTTTTTAATTTTTTAAGTGATGCTACATTTAAATGGCCGTATCTTTTATGCCATATTTCTAATAAATTCATTCGTTTAATATTTTTACATATTTCAGTAGCATTATTAATTTTATTTAAATGTTCAATCACATTGACGTAAAACAATCCATTAACTTTTGAGGCTTCAAGTAAAACGTAATTATTTTTTAAAATTTTTGCTCTATTCCCTTCAATTAAAACTGTACACCCATTATCAGTAGCTTTACTGGCTGAAATTAAATTACTTCGTAATTCTGGGACATACAGAGTATTATAAAGATAGATTGTTTTTATTTTATTATTTATTTTCATATCTAATTTGACAGTTCCTATACCCATAATATCAACTAATTTTTCATCAGCTAAATGTACTTTACCAGAATAATTTTTATCAATATTTATAAAATAATTTTCATCACAACACATATGCGACGTAGCTCCACTGTCGATACACCAATTCTTTTCGATCAATACATGCCTTGCCTTATTTACATTTTCATTAATAATTTTTGTGGTTAATTTTAGCTCTGAGGCAATAAAACCTTCACAAATTTCCACATTGCGTGACTTTTCTTTTTCTAAATTTACCCTACAATCTTTCTTCATATGTCCCTTTTTACCACAACGATGACAATTATACGGAAAATTTGAAAAATTTGACGAACCTGGTTTGACGAATCTTTTTGGTTGAAACTTAACCTTCATTGCATTATCGGTATTTTGTTGATAACTCTTTTTCTTATCGCTGACTTCTAATAATCTTGAACGTAATGTGTCAATAGTCGGAAAATCTTTAGATGCGTCAAATGCTGCCTGTATATCTTTGTATGATTCTGGTAGACTATCTAATAATATGACTGCTAGCAAATCTTCATCAATTTTAGCATCCATTTCTCGTAACCGTGTAATAGATAAATTAAACTCAATTAAATATTCTTCCATACTATCACTTTCTGACATTTTGTTATTAAGCAACTTACGAAATTCTTCCACCTTCTGACGAGTACCTTTCCTATTAAAATTATTTTCCAAAAAATCCCAGACTTCTTTAGATGTTTTTAAATTTTTAATTAATGAAACTTGAGCAGGTTCCATGGCGATAATGATTTCACATCTGGCATCCATATCACAATTATTAAAAATTTCTAATTTTTCTGCATCGTTATCAGTGGGTGTTTTTTCCTTTCCCTGAACATATTTCAGAAGCCGGTTTTTGTGTAAAACCGCTTCCATTTGCGGCTTCCAAGTACAAAAATTTTCACCATTAAATAATGGAATTTTTCCAGAAAATGCCGTCATTTTCAATAAAATAAATATATATTAATATTCCGCTTCTTTATTCTTTATAGTCTGGGCCCATAACCTATTAAAATATGGCAGGATTAATAATAAAAACCCAGATTACAAAATATACACGTCTTTATTTAACGATGTAAAAATTAAGAAGAAGGATATAATCAAAAATGACATTAAAGGAAAATTGACATTTATAGAATAATATGATTGACATTTACAAAATTGTTATATAATTAAAGAGTGACATCTGCTGTAAATCTTAAATAATTCAAATGTAGTAGATTATTTCAGAGTTGCTATTATTATTATTCAACAATAATGTTAACGGAATTAAATTTTTTTTTTTATTATTAACAAAATGGGTAATAGCTAGTTTACATATAATACTATAGGTCAACATTTGACTAAAATATAGTCGATAGTTTAGAAAGGTTTAAAAATCTGCTTTTTAACTTATATTTTGTTTTGTACTTACCTGAAAGTTCTACTACGCCTCGTCCTCGTTTTTTTAAGATTTTATGAGGGAAATGTAGGCTTCTTTTTTGATAAAACTGTTCTAAATTACTGTGTATTTAAGCATAATTTCAGTGTAAAATTTAAATAGCAATTTCACACTGATATCTATTTTTAAAAAACAACAACTGCAAAATAAATAAAAAACAAAGACTTACGAAAAAATGTAGAGAAGGAAAATGTTACGTTATTTAAATATAAAGATATACTTAGTAATAGTAAGTAATACTTAGCAGTACTAAATCAGTTTTTGGAATAAAGGTTAACTTGCGTTAATACCAAAAATTTGAAAATTTCATTGAATTTTTTTGCAAAATGCGTAAACAGGTCAACACCAAATTAACCCTGTAGGTTTAAATAATTAGCTGGTACAAAATTTTCAATAAAATTCTTTTAATCGTTCAAGCAAATAAAATATTTAGAAAATTTCATGGCGTCGTCGTGGAAAACGGGTTAATCGAACTTAACTAAAACTTTTTGCAACTTTTCTTTTAGACAAATCGGAAACACAAAATTTTTTGAAAGCCCGCCAGGCCGGAATGAGTTAATTTATTCCAACCAAATTTATACAACTAATGCCAGTTGCTAAGGGGAACATTTGTGCAAAATTTCAAGTCAATCGGTCAAACCGTTTTGACCCGACATCAAAAACATTGAAAAAGCTTCATTGCGCCCTCGTGCCCAATGAATCTTGATGAATAAGTACTTTTAGATTTGTTTGCGTAATACCATCATAACAAATATCTTCTTTATCATAAAAATATGATAAAAATAATCTCACATTGTTGTAAATTCTGTGTTCTCTTAATCTAGATAAGGTATACCTATTTTCACCAGATTCGAATGCTTTTTTTGGTTATTTGACAATTGGGGGAATCATGGGGTTGACAAAACTGTTCCCGCTGTCTTCTGTACTTAAATGCTTAGGTTCTTCATCTATTTTGGCCACTTTAGCATTATTTTCAATGTTAATAGTTTCTCCTTTAACCCAATTTGAGTAATCGTTGCTTAAATGCTCTTTTGATCTAATTTTTTATTTGACTGAAACGATTTCTCGATCCTGCATACTAAGAGAGTTTTTATTATCTTTGTTAGGAACATTATCTATCATATTAGTTTTGAGAGGGGGTTTAGTTTTACTAAAGTGCATTAGTTTTGAAAATAGACTTTGTTTTTGGTTAATAACACTATTATTATTATTATTATTGTTATTACTATTAATATTTTTACTTTTATTATTATTATTATTTTTGGTATTATAATTATTATTATTACTATTATTGTTATTACTATTATTATTATTACTGTTATTGTTATAATTCCTATTATTATTATTAATACTATTATTATTAAGAAAACAAAAAATCGGATACTACCAATTAAGGAAACTAGAAGAGCAGGTAACGAATTAAATATAAATGTTAATGAAAATAAAAAAAAGTGATTCTGCATGCCGAACTGATAATGTTAATGATAATATTAACAAGAATAATACTAATGTTAATCCAAGTATTAATAATATTAGAGACACTAATGGTGATATAACTCATATAAAAAATGAAAATAATAATAATAGTAATAATAATAATATTAACCATAGAAAAGACTAACAAAATTGATTATAATAAAGATAAAAAGAAGCGTAGCTATATTCTTTCATATTTTCCAAAATTATGGTCAAATAAAAACACTATCCTTAAAAGTAATATAAAAATAAATAAAACTATTAATAATAATTCAAAAAGTAGCATTAAAAATGATAAAATTAACCAAAAAAATTATAATAATAATACAGAAAAAGTAGAAAATGATAGTACAAGTAAGATTAAAAACGATAGAATTCATCAAACCAATGATAATGTAAAAAGTAAAATTAAAAACGATAAAATTAACCCAAGCTATTATAATAATACAGAAAAAAGAGAAAATGATAGTATTAGTACGATAAAAAATGATACAATTAATCAAACCAATGATAAAATAAAAACCAATGATGGAATAAAGGCGAAACAATAAATCCACAGAACACAACTGGAAGAAAAATAGGTTACTCCAAATTCCAAGATGAAAGCAAAAGTTTTGTTGATCCCATGTCACCCACAATTGTAAGGCTTACAAAAAGAGCAACTGAAAATGGAGATAGTGTATATGTTCTTTCCATATTAAGGGATTACAGAATATATAACAATGTGTGATTATATTTAGCATTTTTCACGATCAAAATGGTATTTGCTTTGAAGGTATAACACAAACCAATATAAAAGGTCTAAATTAATCAAGAAAGACTACCAACTGAATATCAGGAACTTCGGAGAATATATGACAGGTATCACAAAAACATAGGAATCTGCATTAAAGATGTTGCGAATGATCTAGCTACATATCTTCAAAAGACAAGAGAATCTTTGCAAAATTACTTGTTCGGCAGATGATAATGGCAGAACAAGAAAATATAATGCAAATTGGAGATCTAAAGATATTGTATTTAAATATATGTAGCATTAGAAATAAAATACTGGAACTGGAAACATTAATTAATGAATATAAAGAAATAGACATAGTAATAATTACAGAGGTTTGGATTTATGATTATGAAAAAGATACCTACAACATCCCCAATTATCATTATTAAGCAGTTTACAAATGTAACAATAAAAAAAGAGGAGGTGGGACTGCCATCTCTATTAAAAATAATATTAGTTTCGATGAATTATGTAAAGATGAAAAATATAACTTTACTGTAATTGAAATCCTAACCAAAATTAAAAATCGGTACATTTTATAAAGTTCCAGTGGAAAACAGCAACCTATTCATGGAGTTTCTTGAACTTAAACTGGTAGATACTTAAGTCAAATCATATATGTTTTGCAGATACCAATCTAAATCTATTTGAGAACTCCAATATAATTATTAAGTATAAGGATATTATAGCAACTTCTGGATATAGCATAGTTAATAAAACGGAAAATACAAGAAATACAACTAACTCTAGCACCGTAATTGATCTCATAATAACAAAATATATAAAAATGAAGAAAAAGGTAGAACAATTAATAAAAGAAAAAAAAACAAATTATATAGGAAATAGGAGAACGAATTAAAAAAAACATTATAAATACCAACGATTTTACTAACTGCTCACAAAATCTATGTAATAGTAACTCGTTATTTCTTACTCCAGTTAAAGAACAGAAATCCATCAAATTATTATGAATTTAAATAAAAGTGCAACTCCAGGATTGGATAAAATTACAGTGAGAGATCTACAAGAGCTGGTCAATATTATAACCCCATCTTTAGTGAAACTGATAAATGAAAGTTTCACTAATGGTATATTTCCTGATTCGTTAAAAAAGCATATTTAATTCCTATTCACAAAAGTGGATCAAAAGAAGATTGTGGTAACTATAGACCAATTTCGATTCTAAACTAAATTTAAAAAATATATAAAAAAGTTATTAATTCAAGAATAAGAAGTTTCATTACTGAAACAATAGGTTTTGATGCTAATCAATATGGTTTCTTAGAAAAAAGTGGTACAGATTCAGCTATAGCAGCAAACTTGGAACAAATTTACGATGCGTTGGATGACGGCTACTATGTTGGTGCAGTTTTTATTGATTTAACAAAAGCATTTGATATAGTAAGTCATTCCAAACTTATCAGATTGCTAGACAACTTAGGAATTAGAGGTAACAGTAATCTCTTACTACATAGTTCTACATAGCTATTTGGCAGCCCTTCTTGATGAATAAGTACTTTTAGACTTGTTTGCGTAATACCGCTATAACAAATATCTTCTTTATCATGAAAATATGATAAAAATAATCTCACATTGTTGTAAATTCTGTGTTCTCTTAATCTAGATAAGGCATACTTATTTTCACCAGACTTGATTGCTTTTTTTATTAATTTATTGATTGATTGATAATTTTGAACAGGTATTCAAGTTATAGGTGTATAAAATAAACTAAATTTCAATTTTCGAGCGCTTATAGCTCCTAAATGGGGAAAGTGACAAAAAAATTTTGTTAACACACTCCTACTAAAATCTGCAGGTCTAACTTCTCTAAAAGACCGTAGCTTGAGCCCTTTAGAATATATTTGGGGCGAAAAATTTTGCAAAAATTTAATTTTGAATAATGGTAAATTTTGGTACTGTATAGCAACCCTATAAATTTTAGCCTTATATTTTTGTGAAGCCTATAAAAGCAGTTCTCTTCTACCGTTTATAAATTGAAAATACATTAAACAGACCTCTTGTTATAACAATTTAAATATGGGGTTTTTTAAGAATTTTCGGGGGCTGCAGCATCGTCATCGTTCAAAATTAAGAAAAACCACATGTTGAAATATAATCGAAGAGCACTCAATTTTGTATATCACCTATCTCCTTGTATATCACGTAAATTCAAGTCACAGGTGTTTAAAAATAGCAAAATTTAAATTTTCGAGCCCTTATAGCTCCTAAACAGGGGGCTTGGCAAAAAAATTTTGTTAACCGACTTCTACTAATTTCTGAGGATCTAACTTCTCCTTAAGTTTAGAGGCCCTAGCTTGAACCGTTTAGAAGATATGTGAGGCCAAAAATTTTGCCAATATTGAGTTTTGCATAATGGTAAATTTTGGAACCGTATGGCAACCCTAAACATTTGTCTTTTATAAAATTTATAAGGTTTTTAAAACTAGCTATCTTTTACCTATCGTTAGCTATCTTCATATTGAAAATACACCTAACAGAACTCTTGTTATAAAAATTTAAAAATAGGACTTTTTTCATATTTGTGGGACTAAAGCTCCCTAACGGGTGGGGCTACAGAAAAAAGTTCTTCTACGTAATTATTTTTTTTGCAATATCTATCTGTGTTTATAATTTGTTTAATCTATTTCAAACGGTGTATAAGTTTTGTAAACATACGGACGAAGTATAGAGTTGAAAATGTTTTTAGCACAATTTTAGCAATTTTTGTTTAATTGAATTTAAATATTTATATGCAACGCTTTATTTGATTTTTATAAAACGATTAACAAAATGTTGTACTTAGATATTGATATTTATAACATATGAATGCTTATTAAGCATTTTTACCGTTTGTAACGTTTTTATGGAAATTATGTTTTTTTTTGTTTGTGGGAACATTTTACTTAATATTTCCCAGGATTTTTTGATTTTTTTCCCAAGAAATCACGTACCGCTGCAACGTGCGCTTATGAATGTATGTTAATTGAAAATTTTTGAAATTATATATATGTATATATGTATAAATAAAAATGTTAAACATGCAGGCTGCTATGACAAATACAAAAATTTTAATATAAGTTATTTAAAAGAATATTAGTGTTATACCCAATTAGTGGTAATAGTTCTGGGGTTAAAGTGGTGGTTTTTCAATCAAAAAATCACGGTTTCAAACCCGAGTTTACCGAAAAGATTTTGAAATGTTTTTGAAATATAAATAAGAATATATGTATTTTTATATTAATACAGTTTTTCCGAAAATAATTCAATTAAATATCTGATTTGATAAAAATTAAAACGGGATGAAATTTAGTCATTTATTAAAAAAATAGTTTAATTCCTTATTTATAAAATATAATATATAATGTGTTTTATATTAATATTTAATTACCTTCTTAGCTTTACAAAAACATAAAAGTATTTAATAAGAAGCCAAATAAAATAGGACATTCTTGTACCACATTTCTGGTTTTTCTAGTTATTAATTTCGAAGATATGCTTTTTAGATCTTTGGAAGGGTATGGGAGGTACTTGAACCACCACTCCAATTAATTCCCAATGTTAGGAACGTTTTCCATTTCGTTTTCATTTTTACAAAGCTGAACACTGTTGTATCAACTTTAAAGTATTATCTTTAATAATTTTGAAGATACCCTTTAAGGTCTTGGGAGCTGTGTTGGTGGTACCCGAACCACGAATCTAATTGTTCCCAAACCTAATTTGAACATTCTATCTACAGTGGTTTCGGAATTATGTTGGTTTGGCTTCACTTCGATGAAAAGCTTCAAGAATCCGAACCCATATATCGACAGTAAGAAATCCCCACAATATTTTCATTATTAGTATTATAGAGTTTAAATTTCATCACGGTAGCGTTAATAGTTTTTGAGTTATCGTGTTTTTGGGTATATGCTCGTTAGCCCTTAATCCGACCAAAAGTTCCATATGCGATCTCCGCCGTACTTTCATTACTAATGAACTGTTGTACCAAATTTGAAGGCTCAAAATATATTTTAAGTTACTATCTTTATTAAATTTGAGGATAAGTTTTATACCCCCACACCAATTGAGCCCAAATTTCGGGGACACGCAGAAAATAGTAAAGAACCCCTTTGCATCAAATTTGAAGCTTCCAAATTTATTTCGAGTCACTACTTCAATTGGTCCCACAAAATATAATAGGAAGGATAAAAAACAAGTAACGAAACCGTCAGTCGGTGCGACCGACTTAGAAATACCCTACCCCTATTTGGTTCAAATTTAAGGACATGTCCATAAGTCATTTTAACACCATAAAAGCTGTTATTAATTTGATTGTAAGACATGGCTAACCAAATTAACTTTATAATACTAAAAACATTTTCTAATTACACTATCTATTAGAAAACATTACAAATTCTTACTAATTTATCTATTTAAAAATATTAAAAAACAAAAAAACTTGAAATAAATGAAAATATATTTATTCCAATTCAATTACAAAATGAAAAAATTCCTAATTATTAATTTAATAATCAAAGCATAATATATTTAATAATCCAAATTTTTCTAAATTGCAATTATTTTAAATGGTTAGTTTATATACCTAATAAAAAAGCTTATAAACGCAAAATATGCAATAAATGTATTTCTAAAATACAATTACAAATTTACACCTTTTCATATAATTCATTTAAATATAAAAATTTTACATAATGCAGCAAGTACCTTTGATCATAGCTGAACCACTACAATTTAGTCTAAATTTCGGGGACACATAGGAAATAAGAAATATATTCCTTGGCTTCGAAATTAAACTCGACGAGAACCAATTCCCATGGTACTTTAATTACTAGTAACCTAGAGTTTAAATTTCATTAAAATAGCGGCGAAATATATTGTTTTTTGAGTTATGGTGTTTTTAAGATATATGTTTGTTAGCCCTTGAACTTTTCAAGGGTTCCAGAACCCAAACCATGGTACGATTTCGCCTATATGCAGTCCCCGTCATACTTTCAATACTAGTTAACCCTTGTACACAATTGGAACGTTCTATCTTAATTTTAAGTTACTAGTTTTATTAATTTCGATGATAAGTTTTTAAAAATCGGGGGGTCTAAGAGAGGTACTGAGCCACCACTCCAATTGATCCAAAATTAGAGGGACACGCAGGAAATAGTAAAGAACACCCATGTGCCGAATTTGAAAATCCTACATTTGTTTCAAGTTACTATCTTTATTAATTTCGGAAATATGCTTTAAGGTCCTCGGCACTGAGTGGCTGGTCCCCACCTCCAATTGGGCTCAAATTTCAAGGAAACTAAGGAAATCGAAAGCGACACCCTGATACCAAAAATCTTCATTGTTTTCGGAATTATGCTAGTTTGGCCTAAATTTAATCAAAAAGTTCTAAGTTCCGAACCCATTGTCCACTACTCCAATGGGGCTCAAATTTCCAAAACACTTAGGAAATAGGAAGGGACACCCTGATACCAAATTTGGAGGTACTATCTTCATTGGTTTTGGAAGTATGCTCGTTTGGCCTAAATTCGATCAAAAAGTTCTAGGTTCCGAACCCATGGTCCAATCCCGAACTTACGCAATCCCCGAAGTAGTTTCATTACTAGTAACCTAGAGCACAAATTTGATGAAGATAGCGTCATTAGTTGTTGAGTTATCGTGATTTTTTATATGTGTTCGTTAGCCCTTCGATCGATTAAAAGGTCCAGAGTCCGAACCTATGGGCCGATTTCGCCCATATGCAATTCACACCGTACTTTCAGCCCTAGTAACCTACAGTTAAAATTTCATCAAGATAGCTCCATTATTTTTTGAGTTATCGTGTCTACGTGCGGACGGACGGACGGACATGGCTATATCTACTAAGGAGGTCACGCTGATCACAAATATATGTACTTTTCCATATCTAGCTCGCTTCCTTTAGGTGGTTACAAACACCATACCAAAGTTAATATACCCCTTTCTCTATTCTATAGGTGTAGGGTATAATAATAGGGAAAATCACTGTTGTACCAAATTTAAGGTTCTATCTTCATTGGTTTTGGAATTATGTTCGTTATATATTGTGTCTATGGACTAATGGATGGACATCGCGAAATCGGATAAAGAGGTGACGCTAATCACAAATATATATACTTTTCGGTATATTAAAAAAAAATAGTAATTTGATATATTATATATTTACTATTTGAGAAAAGACTATTTTAATTTATTTTAGAAGCAACAAAAAGATAATAGACAAATTTTATATATTTTTGACAAAAAAATAAAAACTTAAATTAATTTTTCGAAATAACAAAAGTGAAAACTAAGATGAATTTTATTTATTTTTCGTTCATGTAATTTTTATTAGTAGTGAGTAAAAATTAATTGGATAGTAAAAAAAAAATTAATTTTTCACTTATCTGAAGTTCATAGATATGTCAATTTGTCTTGAGTGAAGTTTCGAATACTCAGAGCCGGTTTGATAGGGTGTGCGAAGGTGCGACCGCACCCGGCCCCGCACTTTGGAAAGTTTATATAATATTATTATTAAATTCAAGACAAAAATTAGAAATTTACACAATACAATTAAAATTTCCTTCAATTGAAACAGTTTCTTTAAAAGTTTTTTTTTTCTAAAAATTACAAACATTAAATTTTTAGAATGCCTTTTTAAACCTAAAAAAAATGCTTACATTATTATTTTTGTTAATTTAAATTGGAAAAATTTAGTGGCTCCCGATTGGTGGAAATACAAATTCGAACTGTTCTTAAAGAAAATTCAAATTTATTTACATAGTTGGCTTTGTTTTTAAAAATATTGGAAAACCAAAAGACTTTGGAACTTTGTTTTTTTGGCAATTAAAAGAAAGTACATACAATTTATTATTTGTGTTTTTATTTTAATGAAAAAATTAAAATAAAGATACTAATGATTTCCATTTTTCAAAGTTATAATTGCATTGCAGTTTTCAAAATACTGATAGAAAATTGTTATATAGCTATGTATATTTTTTTTTATGTTATGCAAGTTGGTAAATAACTTAATGAAATATGTTATAGGTTATAGCTATATGCAACAATGTGATGTTAATCATATTTTATATTAGTAATTTATTATAGCAGATTCCAATGTCTTAGGTTGAAAAAAAGCAAAGCAAATTAATAAAAAAAATAGCCCCGCGGTTAACCTCGCACATGGCCCCGCAAATGTTCAAGCCGGCTCTGAATACTGTTGACTGCTGTCTGAAATGTTATATATAATAATTATAATTTGACTGCTGCCTGAAATGTTAAATATAATTAGGAATTGGGTCCAGTAAAATTCTGTATGCAAAGTTCGATTGTATTCAAGTAAAATTTGTGGTACAACTAAGTTTTGTAAATTGTAATTTAATTTTGATAATTAATCTCTTAATAAAAATAGCATTCATCAATTTAACCATTAAAGCTCAAATAAAAATCATATTATTTGAGTTGTAAAAACATTTGAAAATTAACTTTCGTTTTAAAACTGTACCAAATCTAAGAATTAATGCAAAAATCTAAAACCGCTCCTTTCTAAAGGCACAATCTGAGAATTTGTGAGTGCCCTAAGCTCCAAACCAGAAAAGTACCCAAAAAAAAAATAATTTTCATTCAACATTTTCTTCTTAAAACAATCGCAACGCTAGCCGCATTCAGATACTTTAAAAAAAGTGAGGACCCCAACGATCGAGCCAGAAAAAAATTGGTTTAACCAACTTTTAATGAATTGATGAAATAAATAATTTATAATATCAAATTATTTTTATGTATAATTTTTACCCAAAACTCAGTATGAAATATTGTGTCGCTAAGGAAATGACCTTTCCTAAACACCCTTGATTTTTCCATCACTAAGTTATGGTTCATATTATAATTTTAAACATAATTTTTAGGAATTATTTATAACTTTTACCACTATTACTTTTTTCTCGGTTTCAGTCTAAAGAAAATATTTTTGTTCCCATAATTGTTGATATATGTACAAAAATTGTTGAAACAAAAGGCTTGCAAATAATCGGTATTTATCGAATACCTGGGAATAAAGCTTCTATATCGGAGCTCAAAGATCAAGTAAATAAGAGTGATTTTCAATGGAGTTCAATTAGCAAGGATACTCGTTGGGAAGATGTTAATGTTGTTTCCAGTTTATTAAAATTATTTATTAGGAGTTTACCGGATGCTTTGCTCCCTAGTACTTCTTATATTAATTTTATTGAAGCTGATAAAAAATGTGATGAGCGGCGTTTAAAAGAATTGTGTTATTTACTCAAAACATTACCACAAAATTCGTATGAAACGATGAAACATATTGTAAAACATTTAAACAAAGTAAGCAAGAATTGTAAAGTAAATCTAATGGAACCCAAAAACTTAGCTATTATTTTTGGACCATCAATTATTCGTATACCTAATGAAACTCTTGATATGGCTGTGAAAGATATGAAACATCAATGTCGAATTGTTGAGTTATTGATTTCTCAGGTATGTTAATTATTTCACTTTTAATTTTACACAATTAATCAAAAATGGTTTTTAGTATGATTACTTTTTTGAAAATGGAGTATTAACGCACACAGATTTTCAACAAAATATAATTGCGACATCTTCTTTATCCCAAACTAACTTGCTGCTGGATAACGTTTCAAAAATTGAGCAATTATGCGATAAAGAATCATTAACATCAAGATTTATGCCTCATATTAGAAGACGAAATCATAATAAACATATTTCCATAGGCTCTGAAACATATTCTGAAGAAAGCGTTTTAGTAAGTGAATATTAATCATACAAAAAAAAATTCAATAAAAAATTCTATTTTCAGTCTCTTGAATATGGGAAATTTTCTGATTTCCCGTTAAAATTTAGAAATTCAAAGAAAATTAGTAGTAATGAACGCCCCAATAAAAACGGTGCAAGAAATAGTGTTGAAATATCAATATTAAGTGATGAAGATTCAAGAACTTGTAGACTGAGCGATACCGGTAAGTTTAATCATATAATAATTCATTATGATTATTATTTTATTTAAATCTAAATTAATTTTTATATTATTTTATATTAATTTCTTTTTCTAGTAGAGAAGAATATATTTTCCCTCATCAACTTTTAGACACCCGTGCATATCTAATTTGTTGTTTAATAAACCATAAATTACAGTTATGACAAAAAAAAAAAATAAAAGAAAATTATCAAAAAACCATGAAAACAAAAAAAAAATGAAAAAAAAAAAATTTGCCAACCCTAAAAGTCCGAGTAATGTCCAACTTTGCCAGCTCACTTACCCAATTACTTTATTTGGCTATTTTCACACTTGCCAGATTGACAATTTTATATCGTCGTTCCCCGGGAGCGTGCAATTTGCAAAAATGTAAGTTTCGGCCAATTTTTCGAAGTACTGCTTTGGTTAAAAAGAAAGCCTCAAAAAAATATTTCTGGAGTTAACAAATTTTTTATTTCTGTTAACAAATTCTAAGTCTCTATTAACAGACTTAGAATTTGTTACCCCTTGCCGGCCGACAATTTTTGCAAAAAAAATTTGGGAAGGACATTACGTCCAATTTTGCGAAATGTCAAAGATTCAAAAACAGGTTTGTTGAGTTCCGTTAACACATTGCGGCACAACAGCTTTTTACAGATTTTTTCATTACTCTACTCTTAAGCAGAAACGGTTTGACCACTCGAATTTAAATTTTGTATGCGTAAATGTATATACTTATTATTCCGTGCAATTTTTGAAAGTAGGTAAAACTTCTTTGAATTAGGGCAATGTTTAAAAAATGTTTTGTCGAGTTCTTTTAACCGATTGCGAAACAAAAACTTTAAAAAACATTTTTTCAAAACAGTTTGAACGATTTTTTCTAATTTTTCTATACGTTTTTCTTCTGCTTCTTGACAATTTGGTGCTCCTTGAATTTTTATTGTTATTATTTAATAATTATGAAAAGTTTCAAGTGAAATTTAATAAATTTTTTGAAAAACTGCTAGAATAATGTCAATAAATAATTAACTCGTTTTATTAAACTTTAAAATTAAAATGTACACCATTCTTGTGTTAACTTTTTTCAATAACATTAAGTTAAATTAAAACCCCATTGAAAGGTCAAACGGCTATACTAAATTTGCCATTATGTCATTATACTAAGTAAATAGTAGTTTACTTAATTGTCAGCGCTTGAATAAAATATAGTCGATGGTTTAGAAAAGGTTTAAAAATCTGTCTTTCAACTTATATTTTGGTTTGTACTTACCTGAAAGTTCTACTACGCTCTTCCTCATTTGTTTATGATCTTATGAGAGAAATGTAGACTTCTTTCTTGGAAAAACTGTCAAAAAATCCAAAAAAACTAAAATACTATTTATTTAAGAATAATATATACGAAATTGAATTTTTTGGATTTTTAGACTTTATTTGAAGAAAACTGCAATTTTACACTGAAATATTTTTTTAAAAAACAACAACAGCAAAGTAGATAAAAAACAAAGACTTACCAAAAAATGTAGAGAAGGAAAATGTTACGTTATTTAAATTTAAAGATAATATTATTCGGATTCTTTATTAGCTTTATTTTTATTCTTATTAATATTATCTCATTTAGCTTTTGCAGTATTTGAGACTACTTGAGAGCAAAATAATTAGTCCTATTAATTAAGTGAGCTTTTGGAATAAAGGTTAACTTGCGTTAATACCAAAAATTTGTAAATTTCATTGAATCTTTGTGCAAAACGCGTAAACAGGTCAAAACCAAATTAATCCTGTGGGTTTTTATAATTAAAATGCTGATACAAAGATTTCAATAAAGTTATTTTAATCGTTTAAGCAAACAAAATTTATAGAAAACTTCATGGCGTCGTCGTGGAAAACGGGTTAATCGAACATAACTTAAACTTTTTGCAGCCTCTCTTTTGGACAGCAAAATCAACCTGTAAAATTGGACACAAATCGGAAACACAATTTTTTTTTGGGTCCCACAAAGACGAAATGGGTTAATTTATTCCAACCAAATTTATACAACTAATTCTGGTTGCTAAGAGGAACGTTTGTGCAAAATTTCAAGTCAATCGATCAAACCGTTTTGACTCGACATCAAAAACATTGAAAAAGTTTCATTGCGCCCTCGTGGTCAAAGGGGGTTAACCGAACTCAACTAAAATTTGTGCCAGACTCTCTTTTCGACTGCGGAACCACCCTGTAAAATTGGTCACAAATCGGAAACACAAAATTTTTTGGAAGCCCGCCAGGCCGAAATGGGTTAATTTATTCCAAATTTATACAACTAATCCCGGTTGCTAAAAAGAACATTTGAGCATAATTTCAAGTCAATCGGTTTAACCGTTTTGACTCGACATTAAAAACATTGAAAAAGCTTCATTGGGCCCTCGTGCCCAAACCGGTTAACCGAACTCAACAAAAATTCGTGTTAGCCTCTCTTTTCGACTGCGGAAAAATTGGTCACCCTGTAAAATTGGTCATAAATCGGAAACACAAAATTTTTTGGAAGCCCGCCAAGCCGAAAAGGGTTAATTTATTCCAACCAAATTTATACAACTAATTATGGTTGCTAAGAGGAACTTTTGTGCAAAATTTCAAGTCAATCGGTCAAACCGTTTTGACTCGACATCCAAAAAACAAAAAAGCTTAAAACGGCTCTGGAGCCGCAACCTGTTGACTTATAAAAATGTGACATAGCCTATGTCACGCCCCGGGCTCTCATAATTATTTCTTTAAAACTTTGTGACAATCGGACCAGTGGTTTTCACGTAAATCCTGGACAAACAAACAAACAAACAAACAAATTTTCTCCTATATATATAAGATAAATTTTTACACAAACACAAGACAAACAAGTAAAGAAATAGTCAGTCGGTGCAACCGACTTAGAAATACGCTACACCTATTTGGTTTAAATTTAATGGGAAGTTAATAAGTCATTTTAAAACCATAAAAGATTTTATTGGTATGATCTTAAGACATGGCTAACCAAATTAACTTTATCGTACTAAAAAACATTTTCTAATTACTTTATCTATTTAAAAATATTAAAAAACAAAAAAACTTGAAATAAATGAAAATATATTTATTTCGATTCAATTACGAGAGTTAAAAAATTTTAATTATTAAATTTTGTGATAAAATGCTAATCAAAACATAATATATTTAATAATTCAAAGTTTTCAAATCGATCAAAAGCTTCTATAATCCGAACTCATTGACCAAACTCGACCAGAACCAATTCTCATGATACTTTCATTACTAGTAACCAACAGTTTAAATTTCTTCAAAATAGCGGCATCATTTTTGAGTAATGCTATTTTTAAGATATATGTTTGTTAGCCCTTGAACTTTTCAAAAGTTCCAGAACCCGAAACCATGGTACGATTTCGCCCATATGCAGTCCGCGCTGTATTTTAAATACTAGTGAACCTTTGTACACAATTGGAACGTTCTATCTTAATTTTAAGTTACTATTTTTAATAAGTTCGATTATAAGCTTTTAAACCTTGTTAGGTCTAAGAGGGGTACTGAACCACCACTCCAATTTATCCCACTTTAGGGGGCCACACAAATAGTAAAGAACATCCTTGTGCCAAATTTGAAGCTTCTACATTTGTTTCAAGTTGCTATCTTTATTAATTTTATAGATATGCTTTAAGGTCTTCGGAAATGTTTGGCTGGTTCCCAACCCACTACTCCAAAAATCAAGTCAAAAAATCAAGGACACTAAAGAAACAGGAATGAACACTTAGATACCAAATTTGGAGGTGTATTTTTCATTGGTTTCGGAATTATGCTCATTTGGCCTCAGATCGATCAAAAGCTTCTAGAATCCGAATTCATTGTCCGAACTCAACCAGAACCAATTCCCATGGTACTTTCATTATTAGTAACCTAGAGTTTAAATTTCATCAAAATAGCGGCATTATTTTTTGAGTTATACTACTTTTAAGATATATGTTCGTTAGCCTTTGAACTTTAAAAGATTCCAGAACCCAAAACCATGGTACGATTTCGCCCATATGCAGTCCGCACTGTACTTTAAATACCAGTTAACCCTCGTACACAAGTGAAACGTTATGTATTAATTTTAAGTTACTAGTTTTAGTAATTTCATTTATAAGCTTTTAAACCTTGGGAGGTCTAAGAGCGGTACTGAACCACCACTCCAATCGATCCCAAATTAGGGGGACACGCAAGAAATAGTAAAGAACACCCTTGTGCCAAATTTGAAGTTTCTACATTTTTTCAAGCTGCTATCTTTATTAATTTTAAGGATATTCTTCAAGGTCTTCAGAAATGTGTGGCTGGTCCCCGACCCACTACTCCAATGGGGCCCAAATTTCATGTACACTAAGGAAAAAAAAAGAGACACCCTGACACCAAATTTGGAGGTTCTATCTTCATTGGCTTCGATATGATGCTCGTTTGTCCTAAATTCGATCAAAAAGATTTAAGTTCCGAACCCATTGTACATTTCCCACCGTACGCAATCACCGCGGTAATTTCATTACCAGTACTCTACAACACAAATTTTATGAAGATAGCGTCATTAGTTGTTGAGTTATCATGATTTTTTCTATATGTTCGTTAGCCCCTAGACTGATTAAAAGGTCCAGAATCCGAACCCATGGGCCGATTTCGCTCATTTGCAATCCCCGCCGTACTTTCAGCCCTAGTAACCTACAGTTAAAATTTCATCAAGATAGCTCCATTATTTTTTGAGTTATCGTGTCTATGTGCGGACGGGCGGACGGACATGGCTATATCTACTAAGGAGGTCACGCTGATCACAAATATAGATACTTTTCTATATCTAGCTCGCTTCCTTTAGGTGGTTACAAACACCATACCAAATTTTATATACCCCTTTACCTATTCCATAGGTGTAGGGTATAAAAAAATGACATATAATTTCTTGTTGTATACAAGTTGTACAAAAAGTTTATATGAAAAATTTTGAAATAAAAAAATTAGTTGTTACTTTATAAAAATAGTAAATTAGAGCTCCCCGAAGCCTTGGCCGATTTTAATCAGAAACAAGTAAGAGTTATTCATAGATGTTTTTAATTAAGTAAATCGACCCAAATATGAAACTTCTACATTTATTTCAAGCTACTACCTTTATTAATTTCAAAGATATGCTTTAAGATCTTGGGAGCTGTGAAGATGACATCGATCATAAAGTTTTAGAATCCGAAAACATTGGCTCGATCCCGCCTTAAACCATCCCCAAATTTCAAAGATCTAAAGATAGGAAAAAACAACCTTCATACAAATGTTGTAAAATTTATGACACCTACAAATAACGAAGTTTTTTTTTAATTTTAAAGTAAAATATTTTATTGTACGAATTTAATAATTTTACCTATGTTTTCCTTTTGTTATCGAATCTTATGTTGCAATATATGTAAGGGTGCGAAGCGCTTGCAGAAAAACCAAAAATCGAATTAAAAATGGTAAAAAATAAAATGTTAAAAAAAAATGTGAAAAAACTTTGAAAAACAAGTAAGGAAACAGTCAGTCGCCATCTATTTGGTTAAAATTTAATGGGAAGTCCATAAGTCGTTTTAAAATCATAAAAGCTTTTATTAGTTTTATCGTAAGACATGGCTAATCAAATTTACTTTAATACTAAATTTTTGTAATAATACTAAAATTGTTTGTTATAATACTAAACATATTTTCTAATTATTTTATCAACTCAAAAATAATAGCAATTCTTACTAATTTATCTATTTAAAAATATTAAACCAAAAATAAAGTTGAGATAAATGGATTCGTAAAATGCAATTACAAAATTACATATTTGAATGATTTAGTACCCTTGGTTAATTATTTCAATTTTCAATAATTTTTAAATTTATTCTCTTAATTTACTTATTTTTAATGTTCTATATAATTAAACTCAAAGTTATTCGAAAGAAATATTAATTTGTAATAATATAAATTTAAAAGTTTATATAATTTCATGGTTTTTAATGTTAGTTAAAACCATTAATTATTTCATTAGCTTTAATTTTTATCACAAAATTTAATAATCAAAAGATGCAATTTTTTTTTTTTTTTTCTAATAAATGTATTTCTAATATACAATGATATACGAGTATATTTATATCATAATATTTAATCGGCTTACTTTTTCCCATACAAATATAAACATTCCTTTTCTGGGTAAACTATTTGACCAATTTTAATGAAACAACAACCAAAAGAAAGGTTTTTTGTGTTCATAGGACAATAATATTTTTTTTTTAAGAATATTGCGTTTTTTCAGGTGAAAACCTGTCTTTAATTTAACGTAATTTTGAATTTAACGGTCACGCGCATAAAAGTAGGCTTATGACTCTAATATTATGCGCCGACTTTCTGTGTAAATGTAATTCATTTTCGGTTCTAACTCGCAGCTAAATCTAAATCAAAAGATTATAGGCGCCGACTTCTGTATATCTTTCTTTTTTTTGTTTAGTTCAAATGTTCAATGAACAAGAAGATTTAAATTTTTTTTAAATTTTTTTTTTTTGCTTTTGTTTTTCCTTTATCTTAAAAAGTGAAAATAAAAATTAGTTCTGTTGAAATGAAAGCAATTCATTTGGTTTATACAGTAGTTTTCATGTATAACGATCTCGGTTCAATTTTAATTATAATAAACTTTACACTTTTTGCCAAAGAATTAAATTTTACCTAAAAATGGAAGTTTTTTATTACATTGATATTTCTTTTATTTAAAATTATTATATCTAATTATGTTGCTTGGCGATTAATTAATTGTTTTTTATTTACTTTTGAATATAAAAAAAATCACAATAACGCATCAAAAATACAAAAAAAATTTTCAATAGAAGAAAAAGCACTATGCATAGGCTTGAGGCTGACACATAAAATAAAATTCTAGCAAATGAGTTCGAAGTGTCCATTTAAGAATCAGCACATTCTACAATGTTCAAGTTTTATACTAATTTTTCAAAAATTCACAGCATTCTTTTAAAACGACATTCGTTTATTACGACGAATATTTTCAGTCCCATCATGGTCGTTATAACCGAAAAGTACTGTATTTTGTTTTCGTTTGCTTAAAATTTTTGTTTTTTAAATCGTATATTGTTGCTGCTTTCTGTTAAGTTTTTTGTAAAATAAAAAACCGACTTCTGAAATATATTCTATAGTTGCCATTACGTTAGAGAGTAATGATATTTAAAAAATATACATATGTATTTGCAAAAAAATAGAAAAAAAAAATAACAAATAATCTTTCTTAAAAAAATAATTTGTAATTTAAATGATTTGTTACTTAGGACATAACCAAAATCAACGCGTACGGTGCATAATTTCTGGTAATTTCTAGAAAATTTTGAAATACATAGTTAGGTACATGAATTTACATGCGAGCAACTGAAATACGCGACGTACTGGTACCTCAGATTTAAAAATTGACAAAGCAAAAAATAAAAATAGAAAATTTAAAATAATATTTTTGTAAAAAATTTGTTTATTAAAAAATACCTATAATATGTTTGCAGAAACATAAAAAAGAAATAATATTTCTTAAGAAAAATTATTTGTTCTTATGGATCAACCAAATTCAGCATGTACGGCGGTCAGTTTCTGTCAAAAAATTTTGAAATAAGTAGTTATGTAAATAAATTTATATGAAAGCATACGCGACGTACTGTACCTCGGAGTTTTAAAATTTAAAAATTGACAAAGCGTATAAAAATATTGTAATTATTTTTTCTTATTTTTTAAAATAATTTTTTTTAAAACATATATTCAAAATAATTGAAAATACCAACAATATGTTTGCAAAACTAAAAAAATTATCCGTCTTAAAAAAAATTATTTGTTCCTTACGTCCCAACCTAAATAAAAGCGTACGGCATATAATTGCTGTCAAAAAATTTAGAAATAATTAGGTACATAAATTTACATTAGAGCTGCCAAAAAACGCGTAACGCGATGTACTGTATCTCGGATTTTTAAAAATTTTCAAATATTGACAAAATGTATAAAAATATTATTATTCGTTTTTCTTGTATTTCTAATATTATGTTTTAAAAAATAATATTTTTTTAAAATAATTTTTATTAAAAAACATTTTATATTCAAACTACCTTTATTATGAAATTAAAAATATTTTTTGTAATTTTCCTTTGTCCTTTGTGTAAAAAACCTTTTCCTATGTCTTTAGAGTCCCGGACGAAAAAATTTAGGACCAATTGGAGTAGTGGGTCGGGGACCATCCACACAGTTCTGAAGACCTTAAAACATATCATTGAAATTATTAAATAACTAGCTTAAAATTAAGATAGCACGTTCCAATTGTGTACAAGGGTTCACTAGAATTGAAAGAACGGCGCGCACTACATACAGGCGAAATCCGACCATGGATTCGGATCCTGGAACTTTTTCTTCGAATTTAGGCCAAACGAGCATGATTCAGAATTAAAAGAAGTTAGAACCTCCAAATTCGGTATCAGTGTGTTCCTTTCTATTCCCCTAGTGTCCTCGAAAATCGGAACCAATTGAAATAGTGGGTCGGGGACCATCCACATAGTTTCGAAGACCTTAAAGATATTTTGGAAAATAAAAGAGATAGTAACTTCAAAAAAATGTGGAAGCTTCAAATTTGGCACGAGACTGTTCTTTACTATTTCCTACGTGTCCCCTTAATGTATGATCAATTGTAGTGATGGTTCAGGTAACTCTCTTAGACCTCTCAAGGTTGAAAGGTTTATCATCGAAATTAATAAAAATAGTAACTTAAAATTAATATAGAATTGTTTCAATTGTGTACAAGGGTTAACTAGTATTGAAAGTATGACTGGGACTGCAAATGGGCGAAATGATTTTGGGTTCTGGAATCTTGAAAAGTTCAAAAGCTAACAAACGTATATCTTAAAAACACCAAAACTCAGAAACTAATAACGCTATTTTAATGGAATTTATATACCCCCACTACTCCCAAAACCTTAAAGCATAGTATATTCGTAATTAATAAAGATAAAAAAATCAAATTTGATATACTATTTCCTATTTCTGTTCCTATTTAACACTTTTATATTTTTAAAAGGCTAAGAGTTTTACTATTACACATATATGTATTATATTTTATAAATTAAAAACTTAATTGTTTTTTGATATGTTATAATATCTATTTTTTATTGAATTATTAACATAGGTAATAATAATATAGAAATTGTGTACGATACTTAAGTTGTAAAATTTATTTTTGCATTAAAATTAATTGTATGATCATTTTATAATTTATCATTGTATTTTAGAAATACATGTATTGCATATTTTGATTATTAAATTTTGTGATAAAAAGCTAATGAAAGCATTAATGGGTTTAACTAACATTAAAAACCATGAAATTATATAAACTTTTATATTTATATTATTACAAATTGATATTTCTTTCGAATAACTTTGAATTTAATTATATAGAACATTAAAAACTAAGTAAATTAAGAAAAAAAAATTTAAAAATTATTGAAAATTGATATATTAAATAATTAACCAAGGGTACTTAATCATTCCACAGTAAATGCACTACAGCTAAAAATCCTGAAAAGCAGTAATTAAATAGTTATAAAAAACTTGTAACTTCTGGACGATGTTGTTGGATATCATCCATGTTTCGCTTCCATACATTAGTGCGGTCTTTACGAAAGCATTGAAGATCCTTAATTTTGTTTTCTTGGAGATTTAGGTGTTCCTCCATACTGAGTACAACCGTCCGAATGATGCGTTTGCTTTGCTAAGTCTGTTGTTCACATCTGCCTCCGCACTACCATCAGTAGTTATTATGCTACCAAGATAGTTGAACTGGTTAACATATTCAACTGGTTGCGTTTTCAGCATGATTAGTTTGTTGTTTGTGCTGTTGATTTTCATCGCCTTAGTTTTGCTGATGTTAATTTTAAGGCCTGCGTTAAGTGCTAGTCTTTCGAATTGTTCGAGTTTGGACTGCATATTCCTGACCTTGTGTGCTAGAACTACTATGTCATCTGCATAGTCTAAATCTTCTAAGTGGCGAGTGAAACTCCATGTAATGACTCTTTTTTGTTTACAGACTTCGTACATTATATTATCTAGGACGATTGTGAATAGCAGTGGTGATAGTAGACATCCCTGTTTGACGCCGATGTTTGTTTGGAAGGGCTCACTGTACTTTCCGTAGTGAGTGACCGCTAGTTCGGAGTTTTCGTTCAGCTCTTTTATGATCCGAATTATCTTGCTTGCATGGTAACCTTTCTCTCTTAAAGCTCTCCATATGGCAACTTTTTTCACAGTGTTGAAGGCTTTCTAAAGTGCACGAATAACAGGCACAGGGGAATCCGCCATTCGATCGAGTTCTTGAAGATTATTCTTAGTGTGTTTGATTGGTCTACACAGCTCCTGTGGGGGCAGAAGCCAGCTTGCTCGTCGCGTAATTCTGTTCGATTTTTTCTTGGATTCTGCCTTGTATTATAGTTGCTATGATTTTGTACACTGTGTTGAGGAGAGTTATACCACGCCAGTTGTTGCAATCTTTGAGGCCGCCTTACTTCGATAGCATGACTATTGTACCCTTTTTCCAAGTTGGAGGTAGCTGTTCATTTTCCAAACCTTTATGATGTGAGGTCTCAGAAGTTCAGCTGAGGTATTTTGGCAGGCTTGTAGAATTTCTGCCGGAATACCATCAGATCCAGACGTCGCAACCTTGACGAACTCCGTTATTTATTGCAAATTCAGCGCTTGTTTTCCCTTTAAATCGTACTGTACAAGCGGTATCCCTATAAAGTTCTTTTATTAGTTCTGTTAACTTATCAGGGATTCCCAGAACTCTTAGCGCTTCCCAAATGGCATTTCTTGAAACGGTGTCGAATGCACGTTCAAAGTCGACGAAGAGAAGGAACAATGGAAATTGCCATTCAGCCGACTGTTCGATGATGATTCTTAGGGTATTTATGTGGTCAACACAAGATCTCTTTGGTCTGAATCCCGCTTGCTCGCGACGCAGTAAGTTGTTGACGGTTGGAGAATACGGTCTAAAACGATGAATGCCAGTAATTTCTCGACAGAATTTAAAAGTGTAATTCCTCACCAGTTACTGCAGTTGCTAAAGTCGCCTTTTTTGGAATTGGTACAATGATCCCTTCTTTCCAGCTTTTTGGGATTCTTCCAGTTGTCCATGTTTCCCGGATAATTGGAACCAGGGATGTGGTTAGTACCTCGAGACCGATTTTCAACAGCTCTGCTGGTAAATTATCATGCCCGGAGATTTGTTGATCTTTAATTTTGCAATGGCATTTGCGATTTCCTCTCTGCTTGGTGGTGCTGTAGAGATATTACGTCTGGGATTGCGTCGTCCTGTGATTTCAACTGGCAAACTGCTTCCCCCCTCAGTTCAGTAGAGTCTTCGAAAAATTCCTTCCAACGATTCAGTTATTTTTCCTCTGTTGTGAGAATTTTTCCGTTGCAATCTTTAAGTGAAGGTGCTTCGACTCTGGATGAATAGTTTTAGCTTTTTCTAAAATTATTAATTCATCTAACTTAAGGAATCCCATACGATTGATTGCTTTGTTTATTAAAGTGCTTACTTTCTTTTTTAATATATTTGAACAACACGACCACGTCACCACATTGTATCTTATATGTGACATAATTTGCGCATGAAATAATAACTTAGCTGATTTATCATCTAATATAATGCCGCTTCTCCTAGTAGAACCTAGTAATGGCTTTATCTTTTTTAAAATGTAACTAACATGATCATTTCAGCATAATTTATCATCTATTATTATACCGATATATTTATAATTCTGTTCTCTTACACTTTCTCTGCTATCAATACAAATTGTAGGGTCGATATCAGGCTTATTTAGTCGTTTGAAAATCATATACTTTGTTTTTTCAATGTTAATTGTTAGTTTATTTCCATTTAACCATTTCTTATATCTTTCCAAATCCTCATTGACCAATTCTCTAATATCTCAGCATTTTTTGCTGTATTGATTAGCAACGTACCGTCAGCAAATATTTTATAGTCAGCTTTAATATTTGCTCAATTGCATATTATGTGCATATAATAAATATAACGTGGGACCCAGAACTGACTCTTGCGGCACTCCTATAGTTACGGCACGTTCATTGTTACAAACACCATTATCTTTGGTTTTGATATATCTGTTTTCCAAATAAACTTTTAGTAGTTCATGGGGCAGACCTCTTATTCCAATTTCGTGTATTTTGCTCAACAATATTTGATGGTCCACTGTGTCAAATGCCTTGCTCAGATCAACAAAGACTCAGCAAACATAATTCCCTTTATCAATATTTCCAATAATAGCTTTTATTGAATCATTGATTGCAACATCAGTGCGATTTAATAAAGTCACATATTCTTTTATTAATTTTTTGAATATTTTACTCCTACAGCTGGTAAGTGATATACGCCGATAATTAGATGTATCCAAAAGAAAGCCACTTTTGTATATTGAAGCACAGTACTACATTTTAATAAATTAGGATAAATTCCTGTATGAAAACTATCAATAACAAAGTTACTAATTATCGGAGATATGATATTAGCTACAGCTTTTAAGTCTTTTACTGCAATGTTATCAGAGCCAGATGAATTGTCTTTCAGATCCATTATAACATTATACACTTCTTTTTCATTAGTAGGTACCAGGAACACGGGACTTACATTTATCCGATTTTTTACAATATTTTCTTTTTATACCCTACACCTATGAAACAGGAAAAGGGTAAATTAACTTTGCTATGATGTTTCTAACCACCTAAAGGAAGCGAGCTAAATATGGAAAAAGTATATATATATAAAAGTATATATGTTTGTGATCTCCTGAGTCGATATAGCCATGTTCGTCTGTCCGTAGGCACGATATCTAAAAAAAGCTAATATAGCTATCTTAATGAAATTTTAACTTAAGGTTACAAGGACTTAAAGTATGGCTGGGATTGCATATGGGCGAAATGGGCACATGGGTTCGCATTCTGGACTTTTTAATCGTTCTTAGGGCTAACGAACATATAAAAAAAATCAGGAGAACTCAAAAACTAATGGCGCTACCTTCAAAAAATTTGTGATGTAGGTTACTAGTATTGATACTATGACTGCGATTGCTTGAGGTCGAGATCTTACCATGGGTTCGGGTCCTAGAACTTTTTGATCGAATTTAGGCCAAAAAAGCATAATTCCGAAAACAATGAAGATAGATCCTTCAAATTTGGTATCAGTGTGCCTCTTCCTATATCGTTAAAGTCCTGGAAATGTAGGATCAATGGGAGTAGTGGGTCGGGGACCATCCACACCGTTCTGAAGACCACTACCAACTATCAACTATCTAGAAGCTTTTGATCGAATTGAAGTCAAACTAGTATAATTTCGACACCAAAGAAGATAGAACATTATATTTGGGACATATGTGTTTCTTCTTATTTGTTTTGTGTAAGTGAAATTTTGGATGAATTGGAATAGCGGTTTGCGTACCACCCCCACTACTCCCAAGACCTTAAAGCATAATATATTCAGAATTAATAAAGATAAAAAAAATCAAATTTGATACACTATTTCCTATTTCCGGTCTTATTTAACACTTTTATATTTTTAAAAGGCTAAGAGTTTCAATTTTAAATATATTATGTATTATATTTTATAAATTAAACTTTTAATGGTTTTAGCATTAATGGTTTAAACTAACATTAAAAACCATGAAATTATATAAACTTTTATATTTATATAATTAATATTTCTTTCGAATAACTTTGAGTTTAATTATATAGAACATTAATAAATAAGTAAATTAAGAGAATAAATTTAAAAATTATTGAAAATTGAAACAATGAACCAAGGGTACTAAATCATCAATCAGACCAAAAAATCTGAAAAGGAGTAATTGTAAACTTGAAAACATGTGTGTAAAATTTTATTGAATTCGATAAAACTTTTAAATATCTAATTTTTTAATTGTATTTTACTAAATCATTCTATTTTAACAGAATAATAATATTTTTATACTCTACCTACACCTATAGAAGAGGTAAAAGGGTATATTAGCTTTGGTATGGTGTTTGTTACCACCTAAAGGAAGCGATGTAGATATGGAAAAGTGTATATATTTGTGATCAGCGTGACCTCCTGAGTCAATATAGCCATGTCCGTCCGTCCGTCCGTATGCAGTAAATTTTAACTGTAGGTTACTAGGACTAAATGTACGACGGGGATTGCATATGAATGAAATCGACCCATGCGTTCGGATTCTGGAACTGTTAATCGATCGAAGGTCTAACGAACATATATAAAAAATCACGATAACTGAACAACTAATGACACTATCTTCATCAAATTTGTGCTGTAGATTACCAGTAACGAAACTACGGCGGGGTTTGCGTATGTTCGGGATTGGACCCTGGGTTCGGAACTTAGAACTTTTTGATCGAATTTAGGCCAAACGAGCATAATTCTGATACCAATGAAGATAGAACCTCTAAATTTAGTATCCGGGTGTCGTTTCCTATTTCCTTGTTGTCCTTGAAATTTTGATCCCATGGGAGTAGTGGATCGGGGACCAGCCACACATTTCTGAAGACCTTAAACCATATCTTTAAAATTAATAAAGATTGCAAATTAATAAAATGGAGAAGCTTCAAATTTGGCACAAGGATGTTCTTTACTATTTCTTGTGTATTCCGCTAATTTGGGGTCAATTTGAGTGGTGGTTCAGTACCCCTCTTAGACCTCCCAAGATTTAAAAGCTTATAATCGAAATTACTAAAAATAGTAACTAAAAATTAATATAGAATTTCCACTTGCGTACAAGTGTTAACTAGTACTTAAAGTACAGCGCGGACTGCATATGGGCGAAATCACCCCAAAGGGTTCGGATTCTGGATCTTTTAATCGGTTTAAGGGCTAACGAATATATAAAAAAATCACGATAACTCAACAACTAATGAAGCTATCTTCATAAAATTTGTGTTGTAGGGTACTGGTAATGAAACTACGGTGGGGAATGGACATAGGTTCGGAACTTAGAACTTTTTGATCGAATTGGAGCCAAACGAGCATAATTCCGAAACTAATGAAGATAGAACCTCCAAATTTGGTATCAGTAAACAAACTTATGGTGATTCTCGAGGATCTAATCCTTCAAAAATAAATTCTTGCATAATACGAAAAAAAAAATTGGACTACTATAAATAGTAATATTATAAAAAAAAATTGGACGTCTGTTCAAGTTACAATTCCTTAAAAAAAGCCAAATTTCAATTTTCGACCCCTTATACCGTCACAACCAGTGGGAGTCAAAAAAAATTTCTTTGACGATCATTTAGAAGAAATACTTAGAAAAAAAGAAAATTAATAATAAATAAAGGACCCGTTTCGTAGGTGGGTAATCATTTGGCTTACTAATCGAGATCAAAAAATGATCGTATTATTTCTTAACTAAATATAACGATTTATATTTTTTTAGTTTCAATGTCATTAAGAACTATAACAGATGCGCTTGACAGTAAACTTCGGACTCTGAGAAGTATTTCTGAATCGACTGATATTTCCAAAAAAGCAAACAAAATAAAATGCCTAAGTTTTTTATTAAACTCCAATTTTAAAATATAATTAATTTTTGTTTAATATTTGAATAATTCAATTCTTTTCTAAAATTGTTTAACACAGATTAAAATTTAAATTTAAATATGAAGGAATTCATATTATCCCATATATTCTATATCAGTAATGGCGAACCTTTGATCCGTGGTGAATTAAAAAGACCAGATTTAGTTACTCTCGAGAATGTTTAGAAAGTTTTTTTAAAATTTCGAATTTAAAATTTTTATAAAATTCATTTAAAATTCTTACACAATTTCAAAAAGAATAATTTAATACATTTCATAAATTTAAATCATAAAACTAATTTCATGGAGAAGTTTTGCCCTCAAAGTCGGAAAAAGCCCTATATTTAAATTATTATAACAAGAGTTCTTATATATAGGGTTGCCATACGGTACTACAACTTGCCTTTATGTATAACTCAATTTTTGTAAAAATTTTAGCTCCACATATTTTCCAAACGGCGTCATATTTCATATTGTGCCAAAGATTTGTCTTAATTTTAAAGGGAGACGAAACTTGTAAAATATTTTATTTATCACGACTTCACTGTATGTTCCAATTATCATGACTTCACTGTACTACATGTGGATTATCACTTATTGTAAAATCGTACAATAGTCTCTCCGTATAATAATACTTTCATATTTCAATATTCATATTACTAACATGTTTACATTATGATATATGTATATTAGTGCATTATTAATTATTAATTGATCATGTAAATTAACACATTATATCTGCATACACATTATATTTTATTTGTGCATAATTATATTTATGTTAGATAAAATAAAGTCAGTCTAGAATTACAATCGAGATAGTGTGTTTCTCTAGCGGTAAACGAGACCACGTTCTGGTAAAAAAAAAAAATAAGGAAAAAAAAATTAGAAAAAAAAAAATGCCGGCAAATAGCAACGAACCAGTCAACTCACAAGGGAATAGCAGTTTCACAATAAGATCACCCGACTCATTTTCATTTAGTAATCCGGGGGAATGGCCCAGATTGCAACGCCGGTTCGAAAGATTTAAAATTATATCAAAACTGAACACGGCTACAGATGAGGAGCAAATAAACACATTAATATATTTAATGGGAGACCAAGCAGATAATATATTTCTTTCCTTTACAATAACTGAAAGTGAAAAGAAAATGTACACGAAAGCTATGGAAGCATTCACAAATCACTTTGTAGTAAAAACTAATGTGATTTATGAAAGAGCAAAATTCAAGCTCAGATACCAACTGGATGGTGAATTAATAGAAGATTTCATCACAGATTTGTATCTGCTATCAGAAAATTGGAATTATGGAAGTCTCCGCGAAGAAATGATTCGGGATAGGATAGTGGTAGGGGTAAGAGATAGAAAATTATCTGAAAAGTTACAACTAGTAACTGACCTTACCCTGGCAAAAGCTGTCGTGGAGGTAAAGCAACATCAAGCAATGAGAAAACAACAACAAGATCTAACATCTTCAAACATACATAAACTTTCCGCTGATTTAGAAACAAGGAAAAAATTAAACAAACATGATGGTAATAACAAAAATAATAATAAAAAGTGCACGTGGTGTGGCTCTAATAACATACACATTAAACAAAATAACTGTCCTGCAAAGGAAAAAAAATGCAATGCATGTGGCAAATTAAATCACTTCGCTAACAGGTGTTTATCAAAAAATAATAAAAATAAAAAACCACATGTTAATCAAATTAACTACACCAACACAAAAATTACATCTGGAAATTTTAATGAACATAAATTTTAAATGGGAAAATCCACAAGATATGTCATTCAACAAATTGAAAGAAATGCTCTCCAAAGCTCCGGAGTCCAGTAAGCTACTAAGCTACTATGTCCAGTAGCTTACGCTTCAAGAACTCTGTCACAGGCAGAGAAAGGATACGCCCAAATAGAAAAAGAAGCCCTTGCAATTACATGGGCTGCTTGTGAAAAATTCGGAGAATTTTTAACGGGAAATAAATTTAGCATCGAGACAGACCATAAACCCTGATCTCGATTTTTACAACAAAAAATATAGATGAACTGACACCCCGTCTACAAAAATTTCGACTTAAAATGACGAAATATGGATATGAAATTTATTATACAGCGGGAAACTTTTTGGTCGCAGCTGACGGCCTATCACCAACACAAACAAGATTAAATTTCTTCAGTAATGCACAAAAATAGGACCCAATACTAACAACAGTAATAAAGTATTATCTAAATCACGGGTGGGCAACAGTTGGAGACAAAGGGCAAATTTTTTTCTTAAAAAAAAGTCGCGGGCCATTTTATCTGTATATGTAAGATTAGGTATTTATTTTTATGTATAAACAAGCGATAGAATCTTGATTTTTTTTAATAAACTATTTTCATATAAATAATATTATTTATTTATTAAATTCATTTAAATAATATTAAATATAAATTAATTTAACTACAATTGGATTTATAAATTTAAATAAAATAGTTTAAAATAGTATTATTTTATTTAAAATACTTTAATAATTGTTAATAACAATTTATTTTTATAGTAAACTCAAAATATATCTCCAATCAACGGCAACTGTTCAAATATTTATTGAAATGTCAAATATAATTCATCATTATATTTCTATCATTTTGAAATGTAGTAGATGTTAAATACGATTTTTATAGTAAAATAATGTAATGTAGTATGTAATAACAGCTCAAACAAAATGCTTTCTTTTTTGAATATTCCTTTTTGAAGTGAATATTTTTTTAAAGTGAATTTTTATTGCATATTTCAAATGTACTATTTTTGCTATCGGGCCGGATAAAATATTAAATCGGCCGTAATCGGCCCGCGGGCCGGCTTTTGCCCACCTTTGATCTAAAGGGTTGGCCAGACCGATATGAAGTCGAAACACAACTTCGTCAATATTATAATGATAGCTTATCAGTATAGCTTATCAGTTAACAATGAAATTTTAATGCACAATTCTCGACTCGTCATACCTACTGATATTCGTGAAGACATTTTAGAAAAAATAGATGCGAGTCATTTGGGAATTAAAAAATGCAAACTAAGAGCGAAACAGTCAGTTTGGCGGCACAATTACACTAAAGATGTCGAAAACTACATAAAAAAATGTTCAATCTGCATGCAAAATTGTACATCTCATTAATCACTTATAATCTGTTTTTTGTAGGCACGGAATTCCATAGATTGTCAGATCTGACAATGGGTCACAGTTTCAAAAACTCAACCTCTCAGCATTTTCTAAGTTCGGGAAAGATTGGGGATTTCTCCATATAACTTCTTCACCCCGGTATCCTTAAAGCAACGGGTTTATTGAGTCAGTAGTTTAAATTGTCAAATCTCTACTTAAAAAGAATACAGATCAACACTTAGCACTAATGGAATACATGTCAATGCCATTAGCAAACGGATTATCACTTTTCGAAATTCTAAAGGGAACAAAACTACGAACAACACTACAAGTGAGCAATCAGCAATTTATTCCTAACTTCGACATTGAAAACAAATTTTTAAAGATAATACCCTAAGAGATAAGCAACGCGACAATTACATAAAAGGCATAAAGTTATTAAACGGAATCAATTTGAATTGGGAGACGTTGTTTGGATTCGAGACCTAAATACTTGGGGCCGCGTCGAGCAGTTAGCAGATACCCAGCGATCATATATATCCAGTTTAAAAAAAAATAAAACAATTATTTCTTTTGTTGGCAAAGCCAAGAATAACTTTATTTTTATTTTACCAAAAACCCTTGGTATTTATACTTTTTTTCAATTACAAATAAATATAATTTAATTACAATAAAGATTACTAATTTCTACTAATACAATTAATATTACACAAATTAGTTCTTACATCAAAAATTTGGTTCTAGTTACTTTAACCCAAATTTATTTATATATTGGTATGCTACAAATAATAATTCACATAGTGCATTCCAAGAACCTCTTTAAGTGGGTCACTAGGTATTCTGTACACTCCGTTCATTAACACTAAGAATATACCACACACAATGTAATGCATTGCTTATAATTATTATTAGTAACATATGGTATATTCATATTACGAACGAAATGAAAACAGAAACAAAATAAAAAAACCAAAAATATAGAATGCAATATGATCCTTTAATTTGTAGCATATAATTATTTTAATTATAAGAATTGTCACAATAATGCTTAAACAATTATTTGCGGTGTATCACGGAATACAACTTATTGCAGTGTATTATGAAATTGAATGTAGATACACTACACCCTCACCCTTAAGAGAAAAGTTATTTTGTTTTTGAAAGAATAGAAAATAACTTTTTATTTTGTATTTAAGCATTATAGTTTACAAGTACAAATTCTTATTATTTTATTTTTGTTAAAATTATTTTGAATTTATTTTTTTTTTTTAAATGAAAAATTTATTTAAAATTGTATTATTAAAATATTTTTTTTTTCTTACATTTATCTTTATTTTGATTAATTTTAAAATAATATTTATTTTAGAGTTAGTAAGTAATTTATTTATTTTAATATTATTATTTTCAATAGTAAAATGTTTTTCTTTATAATGTGAAGTGCAACTAGTTTAATTTGATATCTCAATTAATTTATAAACTAATTTAAAAAAAAATGTTATTGTATGTCTTTAAAAAAATTTTTTTTTTTTGTATTATTTAATATTGTGATATTTCAATGTCTTTTAAATTACATAAAATTTTTTTTTTTTTTTTTTGCTTTTAGCAAATAATTTATTATTTATAATTGATATAGGTTAGTATCGTTAGAATGAAAAAATACTTTCTATATAATTTCTGTAAATTTCTTTAGCATATTGTTATGTATTTCTTTGGTTTTCCCGTTCATTTCTACAATCGAATTTACGTTATTTTGTTTAATAATTTTGTACGGGCCTTGTAAGGTGTTTGATGTTTTTTTCTATTACCTAACGTAACTAATACTAAATCTCCTACTTCAAACTTTGAAGGGTTGACATTTTCGTCAAATTTTTCCTTCCTATCTATTTTTACTTTATTTATAATCTCTCGTGTTCTATTTATAGATTCACGGAGTCTAACTTTTAATTCATTATTATAATCATCTAAATTATACACAGGATTTTTATTCGTTATAATGTCATTTGGTAAATATGCAATTTTTCCAAATACTAATTCTTATAGTGTGTAAATTGTGTCTATATGTGGTGTCGTATTGTATGCAAAAGTGTAGTAAGGTATCCATTTGTCCCAGTCATTGCCATTTGAAAATGCAAGTAGAAATTCATTTAAAACTCTATGGTTCCGTTCAATTGAACCTAAAGTTTGGTGGTGATATGCAGTTGAAAATTTTTGTTCAATATTAAAACTTTTACAGATATTGTCCATTAATTCATTATTGAATTCAGTACCTCTATCTGATTTTAATATTTTGAAACATCCATATTTCAGAATAAATTGTTCTACCAGTGTTTTAGCTACTGTAACGGCTTCTTTTGTTTCTATTGGATAAGCTACTACATATTTTGTCAAGTCACATTGTATTGTTAATATATATCTAAAATTATTAGACATTCTTAACGGTCCGACTGTATCTATAGATACTATTTCAAGACTTGTTGTTGGAGTATCAGTTATCACCATTTTTTCTTTTACGTTTCGTACTTGTTTATTATAAGCGCATAGTTTGCAATTAGAAATGTACTTTTTTACCATTTTAGACATGTTTTTCCAAATATATCTTTGTTTTAATTTAATGACGGTTTTTCTTATTCCCAAATGCCCTCCGTGTGGTGCATTATGGTATTCATCAATTAATTTATATTGCATAATAGCATCATTTATTTTCTGTGGGTATATATATAAGTATGTTAGTGGAAAAGTGATTCATATTATTTTTATTATTCAATATATTTTTCTGCAGATTATTATATAAATTTTTAAATTCCATTTTCGGAATATACTGGAATATATCATCAGTATCACTTAATGCAAGCTTGCTTATTTTTAATTTGTATATTTCAGATAATAGCTTCTCAACTGTCGAAACGGATTTCGCATGATTATCACTACATCTTACTAATACTTCATTTTTAATTTTATTTATTTTAGGTACCTTACTATTTGAATCAACTGTAAATTTTAATTTTATTAAATTTTTGACGTCAGATATGGACGTACAGTCCCAGATATGAAATTGAGCAGGCTTCGGTTGAAAACTGTCATCCCTTTTATTTTTATCATTTTTATTATTATCAATGCCTCTATTTTTTATAGCAGACATCCCCCTAGTCATCACTAACATCTTTTTCACGGATTCATCATTATTTTTCGGAATCATACTCTTAAGTATGTCCGAGTCAATTTTTATTCTAGACAACGCATCAGCGTTAGTATTTATTGTTCCCTGCTTGTAAATTATTTCGAAATCATAATCAGATAAATCTAGTCTTCTTCTTGTTAATTTTGAAGATGGATTTTTGTGTGAAAATAGCGAAACTAAAGGTCTGTGATCTGTGACCACAATAAATTTTCTACCGTAAAGGTAAGGTCTAAAAAAATTTATTCCCCAATGAATCGCTAATAGCTCTTTTTCTATAATTGGTTTGTTGATTTCATGTTTATTTAAAGATTTACTTGCATAAGAGATAGGTAAGTCATTTCTTATTTCTCCTTGCGAAAGAACTGCGCCCAGTGCAAAATCTGAAGCATCAGTTGTAAGTACAAAAGTTTTATCAAAATTAGGATATTGTAAAATAGGTGGACTCATTAATTTATTTTTTTAAGATATGAATGCATTTTCACATTCATTTGACCATATAAATGGTTGATTTTTCTTTAATAACGAATTTAGACATTTAGCTGTTTCTGCAAAATTTGCAATAAATCTTCTGTAATAATTACAGAAAGCTACAAATCGTCTAACTTCGTCAGCATTTTTGGGTACCGGGTATTCTTTTATTGCTTTATGTTTTGCGGGATCGGTTTTTATACCTTCGCTTGTTATCAAATGTCCCAAGTACACAACTTCGGGTTTTAAAAAACAACATTTATTTGGATTTAGTTTTAGGTTGTATTTATTTAATCTTTCAAAAGTTTTTATTAAATTTTCATTATGATTTTTTATACTACAACCAAAAACAATTATGTCATCGACATAAAGAAAAGCATTTGAATTTAAACCGGTTAATGCTATAGTCAGCATTCTTTGAAAGCTGTTTGATGAAATTTTTAGACCAAAAGGTAACCTTTTGAATTGAAAATGACCATCTTGGGTCGAAAATGCGGTTAGTGGTCTAGAGTCTTTATTTAGTTTAATTTGATGAAAGAACTAGTCATGTCTAAAGTTGAAAAGTATTTGGCTCTTCCTAATTTGTCGAGAACGTCTTCCAAACGCGTTAAAGGAAATATCTCATTTACTATTTTATCATTTAGTTTACGAAAATCAACTACTAAACGCCATTTCTTTTCATCATTAGTACTTTTTTTAGGTACTAGTAATAATGGTGAGTTGTAAGGGCTTATAGATGGTTCTATTAAGTCATCATCTAATAATTTTTGAACTTGTTTCTTAAATTCCTCTTGTTGTGACTGAGGTAATCTGTAATTCTTTATATATACCGGATTGTTGTCTACGGTATTTAAATTTTGAGTATAAAAATTATTTGTAGATAGTGGTTCATTATCTAAATGGAAAATATTATGATATTTTTCAAATATTTTTAACAAAGTATCCTTTGCATGAAAATCATTTGTTTCAATATTTATTAGTTTTAAGATTTCTTCTAATCGTTTTTTATCTTTTGTTATTGTTTTTGTATTGATTAAAATGTCATATTGTTTTAAAGAATTACATTGGATTTTAATTTCAGAATCAAACTTCATGGTTAATGGTGTTCAAAATTTTTATGTGACTAATCCCTTTACATGGTATGATCGTATTGGCTATAAATACACCATCTTTTATTTCTTTATTTAAGACTATATTATCTTCTTTAATATTAATTTTTATTGGATGTATGATTTCATTTCTAGCGGGCATTGTAATATGTTTTATGTTCAAAGGTCTAGTTCTAATTGGAACGGTTATTTCTTCTTCATTGATATCTAATGTTAAAGTATACGTTTCATAGTCTATTTGACACATATACTTTATTAAGAAGTCTCTACCAATTATACCGTCAGTAGATATTGGAAAATTTTCATCTACAAGATGAAAAGTATTATATATGAATTTATTAGAAATATCTAGTTTTATATTTATTGTACCGAGTGAGCATACTTCTTCACTCGTTATACCTGTTAATTTACATTTTGCTCTTTCGTTAATTTCGTATGAGCTATTATTCGACTGACAATTTTCTTTAAAAATTGATATGTCAGCACCTGTGTCTATCAAAAATTTTAAATCTTTATTATTATATCTTAAAATTATAAAGTTTGTCAAATCATGATTAAAATTATATATCTTTAATGGAGAGGATATCCGATCAGTTGAATTTTCTATTAAACTGTCGGTCCTTCTATACCTAAAAAAATACCTTTTGGTCCTCTTCTTGGTTATTTATTATATTTATTCTCCTAGAGTTATTATTATTGTTCCTGTTCCTATTAAAATTATTTCTATTATTATTATTATTGTTATTATTTCTGTTGAAGTTGTTATTATTATTGTTTCTATTGGAATTATTGTTATTCCTATTAAAATTATTGTTATTATAATTATTCCTGTCAGAATTGTTGTTCCTATTGTTATTTCTAAAATTGTTATTCCTATTGTAGTTGTTATTATTAAAATTGTTGTTATTATTCCTGTTAAAATTGTTATTATTAGAATTGTAATTCCTACCTTGATTGTTATTATTTGAACGAAAATTGTTTTTGTAGTTGAAATTACTATTTATATTCCTATTGTGTTCGCAGAACATAAGTTTTTAACATTATAAACTTAGCATTAATATATTTTATAACAACTTTTATATATATTAACTAATTTTAATATTGTTTATTTCATAATTGTTTAACGTACATTTTTGCTTATGATGCACATTTCTTTGTAATATAATTTAATTGAACTTAATAAAATACCTTTAAAGTCATTGTACTGACCTACATTCATAATTTTAATTGTTTTAAAGTAAGTTAAATATTTGTTGTGTCAGCTAATTTCGTTGCATAATGTATAATTATTATGGAAATAAAAATTGTATTTAAAGACGTAATTTTAAGTAAAATATAATCATTAAAATATAATCATTTGAATTCTAAACTTAAATAAGTTTCTGTTTATTTTTTGTGATTCAAACATTGGTCCTTCGAACCGGATTCTATAGAACAAGTGTCTTTAGAATTTGAATCAAAAAGAAAAAAACTTTAGAACAAGTGTCTTAAGCTTTTTTAATGCAAATTTAATTGTAAAACTAGTGTTTACAATTATATCTATAGAACCAGTGTCTATAGAGATAAATTAATATTAAAAAAAAAAGGTAATCTTGTAGAACCAGTGTCTACAGGAAGTTTTTTCTAGGTATCTGTTAATAAGCAAACAGTCACAACTAAAGGCGTTTACTTCAAGACAGTAATACATCAAAAAGGCGTTCTCATCAACGAGTCAACGAATTTACATAAAAATCATTAAAGGCCATATCATCAAAGCAATATGGACAAACTAATCAACGCTCAAAAGGAGCTATATACAAAAATTCTAAGAGTACAGACAAACTTCAAAAAGGATTCTGTAGAAAGAAAAACAAAGGAATATATAGAAGTACGTTTAAAAAATTTAAACGACTACTGGCAAGCTATTATCAAAAACAACGAGGACATCGAACAATTAAAAGAAAATTACCCGGATCATTTATATTTCAAAAACAAGGCCTTTGAAAGTATGGGGAATTTAGTAACCGAAATAACGATTATTTTGGAAGCTGCTTTATCAAACGCTCCTGCCAGTAATATACCGACCAAAATATCTAAGGCGCTCAATAAACAAATTGAGTTAATAAAGGCTGTAGAACGCATTTCAAACAAAGTAAGGGAAGTAATGAAGCAAGAACCGAATTTGGCTTTCATCAACCTTAACTTAAAAACTTTAGAAGAGTACTGGAACTTAATAATGAATAATCACTTGAGTCTAATAGAAAATGAGCCTATTAGCCATGATTATTTTGAGAACAACAAATTTGAATACATCGAGAATATTTACAAAGACACAGTAATTGAACTAAATACAAACTTAATGAATATATCTCCAGCTCCGGCTGCTCGAGCACATAACACCAGGCAGTTACAAGGTAATCAAGATGTTAATGTGAATTTACCAAAAATTGATATACCAAAGTTTTCTGGAAGCTACTCCGACTGGAAATCTTTTAGAGATTTATTCATGGAAGTTATTAATAATAACACAAACATAGGCAAAGCTCAAAAATTTTATTATTTGAAAGCTAACGTCGTTGGAGAACCTGCAGAGTTAATCAAACATTTTCCAGTTACAGCTGAAAATTATGACTCTGCTTGGAATATTTTAGATAAAAGGTACAATAATACAAGGATTCTTTTATCTACACAATTGAAAACTTTTTTGAATCAACCAATACTAACTAAAGAATCAGGCAGAGCTATAAAAAAAACTGCATGACACCTCAAGGGAATGTTTATTGGCTATTCAGAATTTGGAGATTGATACCTCAAACTGGGATCCAATCTTAATATACTTATTGACTCAGAAATTGGACAAAGAAACTCATCGTTTATATGAACAATCATTAGTTGATTCTCGAGAAGTGCAAAATACAAAGCATTTCTTTCAATTTTTAGAAACCTGTTTTCAAAGTCTGGAAGCATTAGAAACGAACACTAACGAAACGAAAATCAAATCATACCATAGTTCAATTACTAATTTATGCGTGATATGTCAAGAATCACATAAAATTTATGGCTGTGAAAAGTTCAAACTACTGAGTATACAGCAGAGAATAGCAACTAGCAGAAAATATAATATACCTTGTTGCACATATTTCAAGAAAACACGAATAACAAACAGTTATTCAATGAAAAATCACTAAACAATACAAAATTAATGGATATTAACGCTCACTGTGCAACTAATATTACAAAGATTAAGGTTATCTTACCCACAGCAATAATAAAGGTACAAAAATTAGATGGAACCTATACTGAAGTTAGAGTCCTTGTCGACCAGGGTTCTCAAGCCACTCTAATTTCAGAAAGTATGGTCCAATATTTGCAGCTGCCAAAACACAAGGTTCATGCAGTTGTATCTGGAATTGGAAATGCAAAATCTGGTATAGTGCAAAATTTTGTGGAACTTTCTTTAAAATCCAGATTAAATTCAACATTTTCTTGTGTGACCAAAGCATTAATTCTACCAAAATTAACTGGTTATTTGCCGACAGAAAATGTAACATCTTATAAAAATTGGGGACATATAAAAACCTTAGAACTAGCAGATCCAAACTTTTACAAACCAAGTAGAATCGACATAATCTTAGGAGCTGACGTTTTTAGTCAAATAATACAAAACAAGCTCATAAAAGGAAGACCAGGTACTCCAATAGCACAGAAAACCAAGTTTGGCTACATTTTATCAGGTGAAATAAAAAACGAATTACCAGAAAATACTATTAATTGTTTTATTGGCGAAGTCGACCTAAGCCAGGAGCTAACCAAATTTTGGGAAACTGAAGAGCTTCTACCTGTAAGAACTACAACAGCTGAAGAAATGGAATGCGAAGTTCATTTCAAATCTACCTGTCAACGCCAAAAAGATGGAAGATATGTTGTGCGATTACCGTTTCGTGAACATTTTAACTTGGACGAAATTCAGGGATCAAGAGAATTAGCACTTGCTAGATTGTTTCAACTTGAGCGAAAATTTAAGACGAATAAATTATTGGAAACTATGTATAAAGATTTCATAACAGAGTATATTCAATTAGGTCATATGGTTCCAGCTCAAGAAACAGTGGGAGGTAAATATTAGCTACCACATCATGCCGTTTTTAAGCACGATAGTTCAACCACAAAATTGAGAGTAGTTTTTGACGCCTCTGCAAAAAGAAATTCATCTAAAAGCCTAAACGACGTAACAATGATTGGAGAAAATTTGCAGCAAAATATAACAGAAATACTAATACGATGGCGCAAATATAAGGTAGTATTTCCAGCAGATATCGAGAAAATGTACCGTCAAATTCGAATAGACAATCGCGATCAAGATTTCCAAAGAATACTTTGGAGAAAATCACCTAACGAACCTATTAAAGAGTACAAGCTAACAACCGTCACTTATGGGACTGGGCCTGCGCCTTTCTTAGCAATAAGAACGTTACGTCAATTAGTTGCAGATGATGGACACTTATATCCTTTGGCTTCTAAAGCTATTTGTAAGGATACTTATATGGATGATGTGGTTTCGGGAGCATATACCTATGAAGAAGCAAATTTAAAATGCACCCAGTTAATAAATTTATTAAAAGCTGGAGGTTTTAATTTACGTAAATGGAATTGCAGTGATCGTCGCTTGTTGAAACAAATACCATCGGAATTAAGAGACTGCGCAAATAACAAAACTTTTGATGACGGAGAAGCTGTTAAAGCATTAGGAATACATTGGGTTCCAAAAACTGACAAATTAAAATTCAACATAAATACTGAGATAAAATCGGAACTGTTTACAAAACGTTGTATATTATCAGAGGCGGCTCGTATTTTTGATCCAATTGGATTGCTATCCCCAATAATAATAAAAATTAAATTATTATTTCAACAAATATGGTTAGAAGAGACTGACTGGGATCAACCAGTATCGAACAACATTTTGAAAGAATGGCTACAAATCAAAGAAGAACTGCACTTATTAAAGAAAATAGAAATCTGTAGATGGATCGATTATGGGAATGACACCAAAGTTTGCCAACTTCATGGATTTTCTGATGCATCTGAAAAGGCCTACGGTGCGGTTGTATATCTCAGAACAATAACAACCGTAGGCAATATTACTGTCACACTCATCGCTTCAAAAACAAAGATAGCACTGCTAAGATCTCAACTTTCATTACCACGTTTAGAATTAAGCGGAGCTTTATTATTAGCAAGACTAATGAAAGAAGTTAAGAATGCATTGGACATACAAAACATTGAAAATTTTGTCTGGACAGACCCAACTATTGTATTATCATGGTTGCAAGCGGCTCCACACCGTTGGAAAACATTTGTTGGAAATCGCGTAGCGGAAATTCAAGCTATAATTGGCCCTGAAAATTGGTACCATGTAAACTCATCAAGTAATCCAGCTGATTTAGCGTCACGTGGAATTTATCCATCGATATTAGAAAATAATAATCTTTGGTTTTACTTCATAACTATTCATCCTTAACAAAATTAAAACGTGTCGTAGCTTATTGTATTCGTTTTTGTAAAAATTTAAGATGCAGTCCTAAAAACCGCAAAGCCGGGACATTAACTGCTGATAAAGTAGAAAATTCGTTTATAACATTAATAAAGGTTACACAGTATCAATACTTTTATGATGAAATTGAGCAACTTTTAAAGGGTAAACCACTACATAAAACAAGCAGATTATTAAGTTTAAATCCGTTCTTAGATTCTAGTCATCTTCTCCGCTTAGGTGGAAGATTGTCTGAATCTGAACTTTCATATAAACAAAAACATCCGCTTATACTTCCCTACAAGGATTTAACAAATTTAATCATAAATCATGCACATTTGCATTCATTACATGGTGGCAACAATCAAACCCTAGAATACATTAGACAAAGATTTTGGATATTAAATGCATTAAAGGCAGTCAAGGGATGTATTCACAGATGTACGGTTTGCCATCGATTTAAAGCAACTTCGGCATCTCAACTAATGGGAAATTTTCCTAAACCTCGGGTAACTATGTCCAGGCCATTCACAAATTGTGGTGTTGATTACGCTGGACCCTTTACTTTAAAGTTATCAGTAGGTCGTGGAAATAAAACTTTTAAGAGTTACATAGCACTTTTTGTATGCTTAAGTACCAAGGCAATACACCTAGAAGTAGTTAGTAACAGTAGTAGTTACTTAACATCAAGTGCCTTTCTTGCAGCATTTAAAAGATTTGTTAGCAGAAAAGGACCGGTTGCCAATGTGTATAGTGATAATGCCACAAATTTTTGCGGAGCCAGCAAAATTTTGAGTGATTTGTTCAAACAATCCAATTATAAAAATGAAATTATAGACTCATTAAATAGGGAAGGAATCCAATGACATTTCATACCATCAGCATCCCCTCACTTTGGAGGTCTTTGGGAAGCTGGTGTAAAATCAACAAAATATCATATGAAGAGAATAATAAAGGACACAACATTAACTTTTGAAGAACTTACAACTTTAACTGTAAAAATTGAAGCTTGTTTAAATTCTCGTCCTTTATGTCCGTTAAATAACGATCCAGAAAACTTGGAAGTTTTAACACCTGGTCACTTTTTAATAGGAGCACCATTATTAACAGTTCCTGAGAAAAATGTGGTAAATGAGAATCCTAATATATTAACTAGATGGCAGCTGTTAGATCATTTACACCAGAAGTTTTGGAAAAGATGGTCTAAAGAATACTTGTCCAGATTGCAGAAAAGACCAAAATGGACCCAACAAAAACCAAATTTAAGGGTTGGAAAGATAGTGCTTATAAAGGAGGATAACTGCCCACCAACCAGATGGGCTTTGGGAAGAATTATTGAGACAAGCTGTGATGATAATGGTCTTGTTAGAGTTGCTACTTTAAAAACAAAAACTTCAATATTAAAACGCCCTATAACTAAGCTATCGCTGTTGCCAATTATAGACAACGATAATAATTTCAGCTATGATGAAATCAAAAATAGAAATCCAGAAGCACTTAATTTTACTAATAATAGTATACAAGAAATGCATGGCAATAAAGATGAAAAATCTCATTCATCCGTCAAAAGAAAGCATACGTATTCTAACAAAAAGAGCAACAATAAGAAAATTAAATCATATACCTACAAATTAACATGTCAGAGCATATTAACAATTATTTTTAGTTTTTTCTTTACAATGGCTCTAGCAAGCAATCAATCGGAATTCTATGGGAATACTCAATTTGGAGATGAACAAGGCATTTATTTTGAAAATATTGCAAAAACAAATATCTACAATAGTGAATGGAATTTAATTGTACATTTTAATTTATCTTTGTACAAGTATCAAAACGACATGTTAGTAAAATCTATAACTTACTTAAGGGAATTATGTAACAAACTTGCAGTTGACGTTGATTTCGAAGATCATTGCAAGCCGATTATTGTGCAATTGCAGCATCATTTAAAAGAATTGGAAAACGGTAATATTTTAATTTATCATCAAAATGACAAGCCTCACAAAAGCAAAAGAGCTGCATTTGGAATAATTGGAAATATGGCACATAGTCTTTTTGGAGTTTTAGATGAAGAAGGAAAAATTAAGGAAAATGAGAGTCATATGGAAACATTATTTCAAAGACAAACTTCCATTTCTGATTCTACTCTTAACATTATTAAACGTGAACAGTTACACGGGCATCAGCAATATTTAAGCATGAAAAGACAACTATCTTCTTTACAAGATGATATAAACCGAACAAAGCAAGCGCAGAGATCACTCGAAATGTTCAATTCAGCTGCCTTACTAATAACATTGGATCTAAGTAGTATGAGACATATACAGCAGTCAATACTTTCATTGATAACTGACACTCGTCATGGACGCATTTACACGCTTTTACTAACTCCAGAACAATTAAAATCACAACTTAAAATTATACGAGAACATGTTCCAAGCAACTTAAAAATACCGGAAGATCAAAACCAACTTTTGACATTATATTCTTTAATGCAAGTAAAAACACGAGTTGCTGAAAACAACGTAATTTTTGAAATAAAATTACCATTGTTAGATGCTGAGTTTTATCAGATATATCAGCTTACTTCTATTCCTATAGTTAAATCCAATAAGCTTATATATGTACAAACTTCTAGTAAATATCTATTAGTAAATGCACATCGAGATAGATATTCACCTATGGAGGAGATTGATATAAATTTATGTAAACCTTGGAAATCTGATCACCTTCTATGCAGATTTAATTCACCAATGTATGGTTTGAGATCTAATATCAGTCGCTGCGAAATGGAACGGTTATCATTAGAAACAAAATTATCTTCGTTCTGCAAGATAAAAGATTCTTCAATAGACATAAGATGGATAAAAATGCATACAAGTAATCATTGGATTTATACGTTAGATAAGAAAAATATATTTGACTTAACATGTGGTAGTCATTCAGAAAAAGTAGCTTTAAATGGAAATGGGATTCTTTGGTTAAAACCGGGTTGTACACTTACACATTCAACCATGTTCATAGCATCTACTCAAAGATTTACAGGAAACATAACTTCATCTTTTTTGATAGTAGCAGAAATACCTCAAAATGTTTTAGTAAATTATTTCAATAGTACCAACAACAAGAATGGAAGTTCAAACAATTTGACAATTTTGGAGGAAGAAATAACTTCAGCTGATATTCAATCAATACATGCTAAAATAGAGGCACAAAGAGATGAAATAGCGGCAACAAGAAATATAAATACACATGATGTTCATCATTATGCAATGGCATACATAACTCTTTTATTAATAAGTGGACTCGCCATTTATGGTTTCCTTAGACGCTATAAACGAATTGTATTATCTACACCACAAATCTCAATTGATGCAAAAACCAATTCAAACCCTGCAGTACCACCTACAGAGAGCAATACAGCGTCAACCGCTTGTGAACATCCATTTAATTATTAATTCATTTCGGGGGGAGAATGTTCGCAGAACATAAGTTTTTAACATTATAAACTTAACATTAATATATTTTATAACAACTTTTATATATATTAACTAATTTTAATATTGTTTATTTCATAATTGTTTAACGTACATTTTTGCTTATGATGCACATTTCTTTGTAATATAATTAATTTGAACTTAACTTAATAAAATACCTTTAAAGTCATTGTACTGACCTACATTCATAATTTTAATTGTTTTAAAGTAAGTTAAATATTTGTTGTGTTAGCTAATTTCGTTGCATAATGTATAATTATTATGGAAATAAAAATTGTATTTAAAGACGTAATTTTAAGTAAAATATAATCATTAATAAATTTGAATTCTAAACTTAAATAAGTTTCTGTTTATTTTTTGTGATTCAAACATATTGTTATTATTGTTTTTGCGACTATTAAAATTGTATACCTTGCTTTGGTTTTGTTCATTACTAATATCCAACTCCAAAGCAAGATTTACAGCTTCCGTGAAACTCTTTGCTTGTGAAGCAAATATGGTACCTTTATTTGGTTCGTTTAAACCATTTTTAAACACAACAAGTGAAGAAACAGTCAGTCGGTGCAACCGACTTAGAAATACCCTACACCTATTTGGTTCAAATTTAAGGACATATCCATAAGTCATTTTAACACCATAAAAGCTGTTATTAATTTGATCGTAAGACATAGCTAACCAAATTAACTTTATAATACTAAAAACTTTTCTAATTACACTATCTCTTAAAAAATATTATAAATTCTTACTAATTTATTTATTTAAAAATATTAAAAAACAAAAAAACTTGTAATAAATTAAAATATATTTATAACAATTCAATTACAAAATGAAAAAATTCTAGTTATTAAATTTTGTGATAAAAAGCTAATCAAAGCATAATATATTTAATAATCCAAATTTTTCAAAATTGCAATTATTTTAAATGGCAAGTTAATATACCTAATAGAAAAGGTTATACGCAAAATATGCAATAAATGTATTTCTAAAATACAATTATAAATTTACACCTTTTCATATAACTCATTTAAATATAAAAATAAATTTTACATAATTGCAGCAAGTACCTTTGAACATAGCTGAACCACTACAATTAAGTCTAAATTTCGGGGACACATAGTAAATATATTCTTTGGCTTCGAAATTATACTCGTTCGGCCTCAAATCGACCAAAAGCTTCTAGAATCCGAAATCATTGACCAAACTCGACCAGAACCAATTCCAATGGTACTTTCATTACTAGTAACCTAGAGTTTAAATTTCATTAAAATAGCGGCATTATTTTTTGAGTTATGGCGTTTTTAAGACATATGTTTGTTAGCCCTTGAACTTTTCAAGGGTTCCAGAACCCGAAATTATGGTACGATTTCGCCCATATGCAGTCCGCGTCATACTTTCAATGCTAGTTAACCCTTGTACACAATTGGAACGTTCTATCTTAATTTTAAGTTACTAGTTTTATTAATTTCGATGATAAACTTTTACACATTGGGGGGTCTAATAAAGGTACAAAATTAGAGGGACACGCAGGAAATAGTAAAGAACACCCAAGTGCAAAATTTGAAGCTTCTACATTTTTTTAAGTTGTTATCTTTATTAATTTTAAAGATATGCTTTTAGGTCTTCGGAAATGTGTGGCTGGTCCCCGACCCACTACTCCAATGGGGCCCAAATTTCAAAGACATTAAGGAAATAGGAAGGGACACTCTGATACAAAATTTGGAGGTTCTATCTTCTTTGGTTTCGGAATTATGCTCGTTTGGCCTAAATTTGATCAAAAAGATCTAGTTTCCGAACCCATGGTCCAATCCCGAACTTACGCAATCCCCGAAGTAGTTCAATTACTAGTAAGCTACAGCACAAATTTGATGAAGAAAGCGTCATTAGTTGTTGAGTTATTGTGATTTTTTATATATGATCGCTAGCCCTTCTCTTTCATACCCTATTTTTATACCCTACACCTATAGAATAGGTAAAGGGGTATATTAACTTTGGTATGGTGTTTGTAACCACCTAAAGGAAGCGAGCTAGATATGGAAAAGTATATATATTTGTGATCAGCGTTACCGCCTGAGTCGATATAGCCATGTCCGTCCGTCCGTCCGTCCGTAGGCACGATAACTCAAAAAATAATGGAGCTATTTTGATGAAATTTTAACTGTAGGTTACTAGGACTGAAAGTACGGCGGGGATTGCATATGGGCGAAATTGGCCCATGGGTTCGGATTCTGAACCTTTTAATCGGTTTCAGGGCTAACGAACAAATATAAAAAATCACGATAACTCAACAACTAATGACGCTATCTTCGTCAAATTTGTGCTGTAGGTTACTAGTAATAAAATTACTTCGGGAATTGCGTATGGTCGGGATTGGACCATGGGTTCGGAACCTAGAACTTTTTGATCGAATTTAGGCCAAACGAGCATAATTCCGAAACCAATGAAGATAGAACCTCCAAATTTGGTATCAGAGTATCCCTTCCTATTTCCTGAGTGTCTTGTGAATTTGGGCCCCATTGGAGTAGTGGGTCGGGGACCAGCCACACATTTCCGAAGACCTTAAAGCATATCTTTAAAATTAATAAAGATAACAACTTGAATAAATGTAGAAGCTTCCATTTTGTCACAAGGGTGTTCTTTACTATTTCTTTCGTGTTCCCCTAATTTGGGATCAATTGGAGTGGTGGTTCTGTACCCCTCTCAGACCTCCCAAGTTTTAAAGACTTATAATCGAAATTACTAAAAATAGTTATTTAAAATTAAGATAGACCGTTCAAATTGTGTACAAGGGTTAACTAGTACTATAAGTACAGCGCGGACTATATAACGGCGAAATCAGCCCAACGGTTCGGATTCCGGACCTGTTAGTCGGTGTCAGGGCTAACGAACATATATAAAAAATCACGATAACTCAACAACTAATGAGGTCATCTTCATGAAATTTGTGCTGTAGGGTATTGGTAATGAAACTACGGTGGTGATTACGTACGGTGAGGGTTGGACAATGGGTTCGGAACTTAGAACTTTTTGATCGAATTTAGGCCAAACGAGCATAATTCCGAAACCAATAAAGATAGAACCTCGAAATTTGGTATCTGGGTGTCCCTTCCTATTTGGTAAGTGTCTTTGAAATTTGGGCCCCATTGGAGTAGTGGGTCGGAGACCAGCCACTCAGTTCCAAGGACCTTAAAGCATATTTTCGAAATTAATAAAGATAGTAACTTGAAACAAATGTAGAAGCTTCAAATTTGGGCTAGGGTGTTCTTTACTATTTCTTGCGTGTCCCCCTAATTTGGGATCAATTGGAGTGGTGGTTCAGAACCTCTCTTAGACCCCCCCAATGTGTAAAAGCTTATCATCGAAATTAATAAAACTAGTAACTTAAAATTAAGCTAGAACGTTCCAGTTGTGTACAAGGGTTAACTAGTATTGAAAGTATGACGGGACTGCATATGGGCGAAATCGTACCATGGTTTCGGGTTCTGGAACCCTTGAAAAGTTCAAGGACTACCAAACATATAACTTAAAAACACCATAACTCAAAAAATAATGCCGGTATTTTGATGAAATTTAACACTAGGTTACTAGTAATGAAAGTACCATGGGAATTGGTTGTGGTCGAGTTTAATTTCGAAACCAAAGCATATATTTCCTATGCCCTATGTGTCTCCGAAATCTAGACTTAATTGTATTGGTTCAGCTATGTTCAAAGGTACTTGCTGCATTTATGTAAAATTTATTTTTATATTTAAATGAATTATATGAAAAGGTGTAAATTTGTAATTGTATTTTAGAAATACATTTATTGCATATTTTGCGTTTGTAAGCTTTTCTATTAGGTATATAAACTAACCATTTAAAATAATTGCAATTTTTAAAAATTTGGATATATTATGCTTTGATTATCTTTTTATCACAAAATTTAATAATTAGAATTTTTTCATTTTGTAATTGATTTGGAATAAATATATTTTCATTTATTTCAAGTTTGTTTGTTTTTTAATATTTTTAAATATATAAATTAGTAAGAATTTGTAATATTTTTTAATAGATAGTGTAATTAGAAAAGTTTTTAGTATTATAAAGTTAATTTGGTTAGCTATGTCTTACGATCAAATTAATAACAGCTTTTATGGTGTTAAAATGACTTATGGATATGTCCTTAAATTTGAACCAAATAGGTGTAGGGTATTTCTAAGTCGGTTGCACCGACTGACTGTTTCTTTACTTGTTTTCATTTAATTTTGTTACAACATCTTTTTATTGTGTTGTAGCAGTTGTAACTAGTGATTCGATTTGCAATTGATTCAAATCAACCGTTAAGGATAATATTTTTTCTTTATACGAGTGTATAGAGAAATTATTTTGCTTTATATTATTGAGTAAATTTTGTATTTGAGTAACCGTTTTGGTGCATTTATATCTTGAATTTAAAGCTTTTTTTAAATCGGAACAGGTCGTAATTTCGGGAGTTGAACCAATGGCAGTTCTCACGTTATTACTGAGTTTCACATTTATAACAAATTTAATTAGTGTTGCTTGACCAACTGCAGATAATGTATCATTTATTATCTGCAAAATGGTTAAGAATGAGTGGAGTTCCTTGGAATCTCCTTTAAAAATAGGAATTGCTTTACTGGCAGTATCTAAATTAAACTCTGACATGTTTGAATCTATGTATGGGTCAGGAATAGTTGGATTAGGATTAGGATTTTCGTAGTACTGTAACTGTTGATTTAAAATTTCCTTAGTCTTGTCATATAATTTTTTAAATTAAAGAGTTATAGGTACTTGTTCATCTTTTTCTATTGCTAAAATTTCTTTTTCAAATTTTAATTTCAATAATAATGCTATAATGCTAATTTTTTTTTCTATTGTATTTTTGGCTAGCAATCTGTTATTTTTCTTTAAATTAGTATGCAAATTTCCTAATATATCTAAAATAGAATTGACTTCTTCCATTTATTAGACAGTATATAAAAAAATTTTTTTTTTTTTTTGAAAGAGAAAACCAAACAACTATACAGTAAAAAAAAATAATATTTAATTTTTAAGATTTATTTATTTATATTATATTTTATTTTTTTTTCTGTTTTAAGATTTTAAAAAAAAATTTATTTTACAAACATATATATATTTTTTTTTTTGAAATTCAAAATTTAGACATTAGTTATATATGTCTAAACAAATTTAGACATTAGTTATATTGCCGATTACGGCTTTTTTTATAAAATTTTTGTACATTTTATGTACTTTAAACAAAATATATACAGTTATTACTGTAATAATTATACCCAAACCCAAAGATGAATGGTGGATGGATATGATTGCGTTTTCGGTGGTGTTAACTACTGAATTAAACCACCCCATCTATTAACTTTAAATTTTAGATTAGTACATAAAAAAAATATTAATTTTCAATATTTTTTTTTTTTTATGAAGAACTTTATACTTCAAATCTTGAATTTCACGGATTTTATTCCATATTTCGCAGCTCTGGTCCCATGATAAAATACCTTCGCCCTCCTTTAATATGCGGTATAGGGCAGCTAGTTTTCTCCTTGCATTGGCTAATTTGCCGCCTCTACGCTTTCTAATTTTTGTTATAGAATCGTTTGACATTGAAGAGAGAAAAATATTTATATAAATTTTTTTTTTTTTCTTTTTTTTTATAATATTTTTTTTTTTATAATATTTTTTTTTTTTATAATATATTTTTTATTTTTGCCATATAATATATATTATGTAATGTATATTATAGATTCTGTCTATTCCTGGTGACAGTGTGGCAGGGTCGCCATGTAATGTATGGTGGATATTATAAAAGATGATAAATCAATACGGTACTGTGTGATCTTCTATCAGAGGTTGGCCTATGACACAGTGCAGTTCCGTAATTGATTTGGATAATTTTTAGTGCATTATCCAATGCACTTTTTCAAACATTTAGGCGTGCTGCGCCGCTATCCAGTTTTAAAAAAAATAAAACAATTATTTCTTTTGTTGGCAAAGCCAAGAATAACATTATTTTTATTTTACCAAAAACCCTTGGTATTTATACTTTTTTTCAATTACAAATACATATAATTTAATTACAATAAAGATTACTAATTTCTACTAATACAATTAATATTACACAAATTAGTTCTTACATTAAAAATTTGGTTCTAGTTAATTTAACCCAAATTTATTTATATATTGGTATGCTACAAATAAAAATTCACATAGTGCATTCCAAGAACCTCTTTAAGTGGATCACTAGGTATTCTGTACACTCCGTTCATTAACACTAAGAATATACCACACACAATATAATGCATTGCTTATAATTATTATTAGTAACATATGGTATATTCATATTACGAACGAAATAAAAACAGAAACAAAATAACCAAAAATATAGAATGCAATATGATCCTTTAATTTGTAGCATATAATTATTTTAATTATAAGAATTGTCACAATAATGCTTAAACAATTATTTGCGGTGTATCACGGAATACAACTTATTGCAGTGTATTATGGAATTGAATGTAGATACACTACAATACTAGATTACCATTTCTACTTAAAAGGGGAGATGTAGAGTATTCCATTTATCACGACTTCACTGTATGTTCCAACTATCATGACTTCACTGTACTACATGTGGATTATCACTTACTGTAAAATCGTACAATAGTCTCTCCGTATAATAATACTTTCATATTTCAATATTCATATTACTAACATGTTTACATCATAATATATGTATACTAGTGTATTATTAATTATTAATTGATCATGTACATTAACACATTATATCTACATGTACATTATATTTTATTTGTGCATAATTTTAATTAAGCTATATAAAATAAAGTCAGTCTAGAATTACAATCGAGATAGTATGTTTCTCTAAATACAATACACTACAAAACTACAGCCCCCACAAATTCCAAAAAAGCCATATACTTAAACTGGCATAACAAACGTTTTATAGGGTTTATTGTAAATTTAAAATGTTAAAAGGGAGCTGCTTTTATAGCCTTTACAAAAATATATCGCTTAAAAAAAAACTCAAAATGGGACTCCTAGTAGTCAAATTTACACATAGTCTTATTGGAAAACGTAGGAGTCCTCAGAAAAATGTTAAAATAACTCAAAAACTACTGTTTTTTTTAAAATATTTTAAAAGGGTAAATTGAATGATCATTTGGCTTATTAATCGAGGAGACTCAATTCCTGTACGGAGTTATGAATTTTTTTAATTTAAAAAAAATAATTAAAATGTAATTTTTCTTTACAAATCCCCATGGCAACCAAATATAATTTAAATATACAAATATTTAATTTAAACAAAATTAATAATACCACTTATAAATGATAAAAAGTATTGAATGTGAGTGCACAAAGGGTCGCAAGACCTGCGTGTTATGTTGGCACATGCTATCCCCCATATCAAACAACAACAACATTAATAATTTTTGAGGATCTATCTTCTCCCAGAATTTCATGTTTCTAGCTTCAGCTTTCAGAAAATATGAAAAGCCAAAAATTTAGTTTTGATCAATTGTCAATTTTAGTACCTATACGAGTATATTTGCGTTTCAAAAATTTATATTTTTGTCTTTTGTCTTTTTCAGATTGGAAACATATCTAGTAGAAATCAGGTTATAACTGTTGAAATATAGAGCTTTTCAATCTTTTGGGGCTGTAGCTCCGTAATGGGTGAGGCTAGATGATAGGAATTTAAAAATTTTCAGATTATATTGTTGTTTTCTTGATTATTGGTGAAATTTAAATGAGCCTATGTTCTGCTCCTTTTTCATTTTTAGTTGAATTTTATGCTATAGCTATAGACAATTACACATACAGTTCAATATTATATCATTGTATGCATAGCTATTTTATATTTTTTCTCTTTGAACTTTTTTTGTTATATATTTTTTCAATGCATATACAATATATATTGTAACTCTATATATTTATTTTGTCTATTCTTTTGGTAAAATATATTATAAGACGAACTGAATGTACCAACATATTCAATGTTTACTATAGCGATTTATATTTTTTCTTGAATTTTTTTGTATTTTTATTTTTCAATGCATATATATAAAATATTTTCATAGAATAATGAAATGCTGCATCTTTATATTTATTTTGTCTATAATCAAAGTTTATATATACCTAAAACAGGTGTAGAGTAAATATGTATATAAATATTTGTGTACTTTTACTTAAAATAGTTTTTAATATTTTTGTTTTTTTAAATAAAATACTGTCTTATTAAAATTTATTTTTATACATAAATTTATTTCTTAACTAAATATAACGATTTATATTTTTTTTAGGTTCAATGTCATTAAGAACTATAACAGATGCGCTCGACAATAAACTTCGGACTCTGAGAAGTAGTTCTGAATCGACTAATATATCCACAAATAGCAAACAAAATAAAATGCCTAAGTTTTTTTTTCAAATTCCAGTTTCACAAGAAAATATAGCATTTCTCGATAAATCTAAAAGCAACTTAACTCCATCCATTAAAACAATATCACCATCATCAAAAGAAAGCAATGGAAGACAATTGAATATAGTGCCAAAATTTAACCCAAGTCTACAAACATATATGTTGCCTGTTAGGAATCAAAGTTTTTCTTCTGTTTATGAGTCTTGGTCAGATGACTCTGAAGTTTCAACTACAAGTGATCCAAAGGAAACTGTGGGTTTATCGCCATTTTTCTCAACATGGTATAAAAAACGGCGTGGTAATCGTTTATACCGTTCTACTTCGCTCAATTGTAGAAATTATTCAATGAGCGGGAATCATGGCTTTGTTAAAAAAACGACAACCATCTTAACGAAAGATCAAAAGACTGATATGAATTTAACAAAAAAACGACAAATTCAAAACAAACAAACCCGATCTATTAGACGGCGTCATACACTTGGTGGACCTCATAATTATTGAACTACCGCTACTCTAATAAACTGTAGCTAAAATAAAATAAATTTTGAAGTTGCATATTCAAAAACAAAATACAAAGGCAAAAAAACATAAATTAAATTACCTTTAGAAATATGCATGCAATACATAAATCTATAAATAAAATTATATTTTGTGCTTAAATTTAAAAAAATAAAGTCAAATAAAATTTATATTTATTATGTACGAACTTTTAGAAAAATATATAAGCAAAAAATGTAAAAACGTGGTTTGGCTGAAAAATAAAAATAGTGACATAAATTTTAAATTTACATATAAAAATAATATAACATAGCTGACCGATAGCTCAGTGGTTAAAGTGGCGAAATTTCAATCAAAAAGTCTCGAATTCAAATCCTGGTCAGATCATATCTAATAAAAATATCTCTGTCTCCATAATATTCAAATAGACGTGCCGAAAATTTTAATTACCTAATTAAAATATAATTAATTTTTGTTTAATATTTGAATAATTGAATTCTCTTCTAAAATTGTTTAACGCAGATTAAAATTAAAATTTAAATATGAAGGAATTCTTATTATCCCATATATTCTATATCAGTGATGGCGAACCTTTGATCCGTGGGTGGTTAAAAATGACCAGATTTAGTTACTCTCGAGAATGTTCAGAAAGTTTTTCTAAAATTTAGAATTTAAAATTTTTATAAAATTCATTTAAAATTCTTACACAATTTCAAAAAGAAATATTTAATACATTTCATAATTTTAAATCATAAAACTAATTTCATGGAGAAGTTTTGCCCTAAAAGTCGGAAAAAGCCCTATATTTAAATTATTATAACAAGAGTTCTTATATAAAGGGTACGGTACTAAAACTTACCTTTATGTATAACTAAATTTTTGTAAAATTTTTAGCCCCACATATCATCCAAACGGCATCATATTTCTTATTCTTAATTTTGAAGGGAGACGAAACTACTGCCCCCATAAATTCCAAAAAGCCATATATTTAAACTGGCATACAAGCGTTTTATAGGGTTTATTGTAAATTTAAAACGTTAAAAAGGAGCTTCTTTCATAGGCTTTGCAAAAATATCTCGCTTAATGTCGTACACTCATGGTCAAAAAAAAGATTGCGTTCAATGGAAATTTTTGATCTTTTGAATTGAATGTGTTTATTAATTTTATTAGAAAATTGGGACTCCTAGTAATCAAAATTACGAGTAGTCTTATGGGAAAACGTAGGAGTCCTCCTAAAAATGTTAAAATAACTCAAAAACTACTGATTTTTTTTAAATATTTTAAAAAATTGAATGATCATCTTTTGTACATCATTTAGTAACAAAAGAAAATTTTAACTTTAAGTTCTTCATTCATAAGAATGGATTTAAAAAAATTGTTTCCGAACAAATTTAAATTTTTAATAGGAATAAGCTACTTAGACACTTTGAAGGATATTACTAATGTTGTACACTCATGGTCAAAAAAAAGATTGCGTTCAATGGAAATTTTTGATCTTTTGAATTGAATGTATTTATTAATTTTATTAGAAAATTAGAAATTGAATAATATAAGGAATAAATAAATGGAAATAAAAAATAAGTAAAATTAAAGATATTTAAAGTTTTGTAGAATTTCATAATATTTTTTATATTAATTTAAAATGAGTTAATTCTTTTTTTAAAATAGTATAAATTAAATTTTATACTTATTTTAAAAACTTATAAAATTGATATTTTAATAATTCTTGTTTCCACACCACCGTAGAGGTAGAGAATATGGCTCGCTTTTATTAAAGTGGTGTCTCCAGGAGGCCTAATCCAGTTAAATTAAAAAATAAATAAAAAACACAAATATATTAATATTTATACAAAAATATAAATAAAAAAAGTAACAGAAATTTTCAAAAATAACTAAAAATTTTAATCACTTTCCTTGAACAAAATCAATAACCTCTTTTGTAGGATCTGCCAAATACTAAATATAATAAAATTCCCGAAAACAGACTTTATCATAAAAGCCATAACGGTTTTCACAACTTCTTTGGTGTTGTTATCAGCCAGTTCTACAGTATTGTTCGATTTATATTGTAAGCCTTGACTTATGTGAATTTCATTTATTAAAATAGCGTATACTTTGCACGCTCTGTTAAGGATTCGGAACTTCCTTTTAAAAAGTTGTCATCATTTATGTCATTTTTTGTAATTGGTGTAATGTGCAATTTTTAAGATAATCTTCGAAAATGCCGGCTTGATAGAAGAGTGAGAAAATCTGAAATAATAGAATAAGTAAATTTCGAGTGGGCCAGAATTAAAAATAACATTACGACGGTTTTACAACTGTATTTAGGTACTTTTAAACCTAAAAGATGAATTTGGTCAATAATAATATTTAATTTTTCGCATTTTTCAGTACCATTCTCTGAAATATGGTATAGTTTAAGGAGAAACTAAGCTTTTTCTAAAGGAAGCCAAGAATTATTTTCAGATTACGATCGCGCTATAAAAATACGATACCAATTATCTAAGCTTAGACCAAAATACAAGTTTCGTATTTTCCGGCAAAATATTTTAACATTCTTTTGTTTTAGTATTTACTATAAAGCAGGAAACTAATAAATCTTTACTAATTACAAATCTAAAAGCACAACCAAAGTTTTCATTATCATTTAAAATATATAAAACTCTCTCATTTGGTCTCTCATTTGCTGTTGTGGGGATAACACTTATGAGTTTTTGTTTCTATTACTATTCGCTTTTAATAAATTATTATATTCAATTATTTTTTTTATATTGTTTATATTTAATTATTATTTAAAACACAATGGCATGTGCATCTATATCTACAAGTACTATTACTTCAAATAAATCTTGTACAAGTAATAATACTAATTCATCTATTTCAATTCAATTTATGAAGAAATGCTAAATCTCAAAAATATAAACAAAGAGTTTTTAGAGAAAATGGTAAAATTGCAGAATGAGAATTTAAAACCTAAAATAAATTCTCTGGAGAGCAAAATTAATTACATACATAAAAAAAAAGGAGAATATGATCGAAATTTCAGGAGTACTTAATTTAAATAAAGAGAATGCATTACAAAAAGCCTAAAAAATTCTCTCTGGGTGTATTAAAAGTAATGTTCCTAATGACAGTATAGTAAATTACTATGTAAAAAAAAAGTATTACTCTGCAGAGAAAGTACACCAAAAAATATTGATATTTTATTTATTGAATTCAAAGACTACGAAACAAAACATAAAATATTAAAAAACAAGTATAAAAATATGAAACAATTAAATAATAAAATTTTTGGACTTGAAAACAACAACAACAACAATATTTATATAAATCAATCATTTACCAACTATACGAGAGCATTATTCCAGTAAAAAAAATAAAACTGGAGAAAAAATATAAGTATGTATGATTTAAGAAATCAAATATTTTTTTAAAAAAAGAAGAAGAATCAAATAGAGTTATTATCATAAAATCGTTTGAAGGTTTTCAAACAAATTTAATTAAATTATTAATTGTGTTAACTTTAATGTTAAATTTTAACCCAAACATTAGCGGCTCACACTTCTAAATATTGTTTTTGTATTAAAAATTATAATTCTAATATATGTAAAGGTTTTGTTATATCTCATCAAAATACTCGTAGCCTAAGAAAAAATTTTGATCTCATTTATCGTCACTAAATCACTTACCAGATATTATATTCTTATCTGAAATTTTAATATACCCAATTATAAATTTTTTCCAACCTGCAATGATTCTTACTCTTCTGGAGGTATTGCTGTCTTTGTAAATAATAATATTAAATGCAAGTGTTTAAATTTAAATTTAAAAAGTGCTGATCTAATAATTGTTAATTGTGTAATTGCTAATGTTAATTATTGTCTTATTGGTATTTATAGACTACATAAATATAGTGTTGGTCTCTTTTTGGATGAGTTTTCAAATGTAATGTACAAGTACTCTAATAAAAATATGATTATTATAGGTGATCTTAATGTTAATTTATTATCATATCCTAATATTCTTGTTGATAAGTTCATGTCGTGTTTTTCATCTTTTGGTTTTAAATCTTTGTTAGATGAACCAGTTAGAGTATTTAATTATTCGAGTTCATGTTTAGATCATATTTTTATTCGTCTACATAGAAATAATTTTGCAACTTATCAAACGGCTGTGACTCATTTAAAAATCACTGATCATTCTTTAATTTCTATACAACTAAATAGTAATCACAAAATAATAAGAAAAAATAGTTTTGAAACTACGAATATTAGTAGTTTTGATTATGTTTCACTAATATATGTTCTAACTTTAGAATTATGGAATGATGTTTATTCTTGTGATAATCCATCTGATGCGTTTGACATATTTTTAAATAAGCTTATGACGTATGTTTCGTCTTGTTCAAAAAAACAGACTTGCAAAAAGAATAAGTTTAGTTAGCTAAGACCGTGGATGTCTATTTCTTTATTAAAAAAAATTAAAATAAAAAATAATGTTTGGTATAAATTGAAAAGACATCCTAACAATGCTAGATTAAAAAAATATTATAAAAAAATTTGTTATGAATTAAAAATGGAAATACCGGCTACTAAAGATAACTACAACTGTTTTAATTTCACTCAAAACATTGGCAATTCAAAATTAGAATGGCATTTAGTTAATGAAGTATTAAATAGAAATAATTCATATAATGATATTATGTTAACTGTGAATTACGAAAATATAACGGATTCTGTTGATATTGCTAATATATTTAATAAATTGTTTACTACTATAAACAAACAATTCAATAGTTATATAAATAATACTATACCAACTTGTAACTGTAATAATGTTTTGAGTCGGGAACCAGTTTACTCACATAGTTTTGTATTTTATGAATTTTCTTCCTTTGAAATTTATAAGGTCATATTATAACTTAAACCATCCAGCTTATGTTCACCAGACAAAATTTTTAGTAAACTGCTAAAAAATATTGCTTTCCTAAAAGCTGAATACTCTCTTATTTATTTAACTATAGTATTCAGAAAGGTATTTTTCCTGTGGCATTAACAAATACAGTGGTAATTCCCTTATTTAAAAAAGGAGATGCCAGTTCCGTAAATAATTATAGGTCAATTTCTATTTTATCTGCCTTCTCAAAAATTTTTGAAAAAATAATGAAAACTAGAATTGTATCCTTTTTAGAGAAATCTGAGTTTCTTAGTGACTGTCAATTTGGCTTTCGGAGCAATAAATCTACTGAAGATGCTTTATTAAAACTATGTCAAGAAAATTATTTATTAGTTAACAAAGATCGATTTTCTGGAGCTTTATTCATTGATATCACAAAAGCTTTTGACATGGTTGACCATAAGATATAATTGGATAAGTTGTATATAGCTGGGTTCCGAGGTTTTATTCATAAATGGTTAGGTTCCTACCTTATGAATAGAAATGAAAAATTAAAAAATTCTTTTAGTTCGAATTTGGTCTCTAACATAGGTGTTCCTCAAGGCTCTGTTCTAGGTCCGCTTCTATTTTTGATTTATATAAATTCGATCTTCGCTCAGCCTTTTAAAGGTTAATTAACTGCTTTCGCAGATGACACTGCTCTGTCTAATGCAAGTGATTCCTCTTTAAGCTTAGCTTCAGCTGTTAATCATGACATAAGTATATTAAGAAATTGGTTTAATAATCACCATTTAATTATGAGTAAAAAAACTGAATTTATGTATTTTAATGACAACTTAAACAACATCTCTTTTCAATTTCACTCGCCGTTTTGTACTAATGTTCCTTTGTCTAATAATAATTGTTTCCACAGTAGTATCCTTACATTTGATTGTTTTTTAATTAACAATGTCGATAAATTTTAATATTTAAGTGTTTTTATGGATTCTAAACTTAATTGGAAAGAACATATTTTATATCTCAAAAATTATTTAAATAAAGTGATAAGACCAATCTTTCATTTAAGTCAGTATTGTTCTAAACGTGTTCTTTAACTTGTAATATGATGGGTTATTCAAAACAAAATTGCAATATGGGTTAAGTTGCTGGGGAAGTGGTTATTTCAGTAACATTGAACCTTTACTTGTTAAACAGAAACATGCAATCAGATTAATATGTAAAGTACCTAGAAAAACACACAGTTTTGACCTATTCAAAAACGTGGGCATTTGTCCATTAAGACATTTATACTTCTATAAAGTTTTAAAAATATTTTATGAACATTCTGGGCACGCTACTCCTTTAATATATGACAATTACAATTTAAGAAATAATAGATGCTTTTTGGTTGGTGTTCCAAAATTTAATAAAAAGAAAGTTAGCCAATTTTATATTTTTAGGGCACCTCGTTTGTGGAATGCTCTTCCGGGAATTAGTGAGTTGTAACATATATAGCGCTACGGTTATAATTGGACTTACATTCAAAAACCGAGCATTTACGACCCATTTTATTTAAATAAATTATTATAAAAGGCAATATAAGACACTAAATAATTGAATTAACTTTGTTAAATTTCAAATATAATGTTTTAGAAGTTAATTCAATTAAAAAACTTAAATTAGAAATTTGATAATTATACTAAAACTACTTTTGTGGTGCATATAAAATAAAATATTATTAAAGTGTATAACTTTTATTCATAAAATTTAAATTTAAAAAAAAAAATATTTAAATTTTATTTTTAAAATAATATTTAATTCAAATAAAAAATATTTTTTTATTTTATAAAGGAACTTATAAAATACTACTCTACACATTAAACTAAATTTTATACTACGCAACAAGTTTTTTTTTAAAACTTTCTAACCTTGAATGTGGTCCTTTTTTAGCACATTTTCAAAAATGGACCTATATAGTTTCACTCTGTCCGTATGTTTACAAAAACTTTTACATAATTTGAAATAGAGAAAAGAAATTTTAACCACAGTTAGGTATTGCAAAAAAAATAATTTAATAGAAGAACTTTTTTCTGTAGCCCCACCCGTTACGGAGCCACGGCCCCCAAAAGTTGGAAAAAGCTCTATTTTTAAATTATTATAACAAGAGTTCTGTTAGGTGTATTTTCAATCTGAAAACGGCACAAAGTAGCTAGTTTTATAAACTTTATAAATTTTTAAAAGGCAAATGTTTAGGGTTGCCATACGGTTAAAATTTACCGTTATGCAAAACTCAATTTTTGCAAAATTTTTGGCCACACATATCTTCTAAACGGTTCAAGCTAGGGTCTAGAAATTTTGGGAGAAGTTACATCTTCAGAAATTGTTAGGAATCGATTAACAAAATTTTTTGTCACGTCACCTGTTTAGGAGCTGCTATAAGGGCTTGAAAATTGAGATTTTGCTATTTTAAAAACCTATTCAAATTTTTTTTTTTCAAATATACAAAATTTCAAGCTTCAGCATTGTATTTCAACATATGTTAAAGGCTTTTCTCTTAATTTGAAAGGGTTTCTTTAAATTCAAGAAATTGTCTCTTAGTTTTAACCATTTTTGCTAAGATAATAAAATTCTAGGTATAACTACAAATTTTGGTGGAGTTCACAATTGATTTCCTAGAACCTAAATAAATGCAAAGTTGGGGGCAGAAAGGGGGTGAGCAGAACCATCATAAGTTTGCTAAGCAAAAATTTGGGAACCTTCCCCATTGAAGGACTACTAGGTCTATTAAAACTTTTATGTTTTTATAAAACAGTAACTTATTTACCAGTGTATGTTTTTTCAAAATTAAACGTTAACATTGAAGCTCCAACATTATAATTCGTACTTGTTAACAGGTTTTCCTGAGTGCATTGGGATTATATTCTAAGTATTGATTTCACTATTAGTCATAATTAATAAATTGATGAAATAACTAAATTATATATTTTTATAAAAATAAATAATAAAATACTCAGGAAGAAAGCCTATATAATTTTGAACATGAGCTTTTTAAAAACCCTTGGTTTTTTTCATCACTTGTTTTTTTTAGGTTCTTCTAAATGTGCTGAAAAAATTATTTGAAAATTTATTTTTTCATTAGTGAAAACAGAATTATTCAAGCTTTATTTATATATAAATTGCATAATTATTTATTAAATTTATTTATATTAAAACTTAGTTTAAACTTGAACTACTTACCGAATTCACTGAAAATGAGAAATGTCTATTCGAATATTTTTGAGTGTCAAAATGACGGTGATTCTAAATACTTAAAAAAATCTTTGAATATATTTTGCTGTAAATATATTTTTCGAGTTAAAAGCTGAAATCATATATATAATACACAAGTATTCATAATCATATTCATAAATCATATATATATAATACACAAGTATTGCACATTAAAATTGTGATAAATATTCTTCACACAGTCTACTCTGACGGCTATTGCAAAAAAACGAATTTGTTAATTTAAGATCCTAGCTCCTTTAGTTTTTGAGTTATCGTATTATCATATTGCCACTATGAAATTTAAATATTTTCCACGTCGAAATGATATAATATTTTTTTTAATAAATATATGTATTTTAGGTTTGGGTTAATAATAAAAATTGAAGTATTTTTGTTTTGAATCATTTTAATTATCATTTCTTTATACATTATAAACACAAAAAAAAAAAACATCTTCATACCTACATACTTTATAAACAATACCAGATAGGTATGCAAAAAAACAAAAAATATAAATTTTATGTTCCATCAATTTACAAGATACCTACAAGAAAATATTTTATTGAACAAAGTTAGAAGAAGACATGCTTTTCTTTAATCTATGGTATGTATTAACTTTATTAGATACAAAAAAAAAATTTTAAACAAAATTGACTGTGACATCTGGATATGACTTTCACATCCGAGTTTTTCTTATTCGGAGCTGAATTTTTATTTTCGCGGAATTTTTTTTTTAAAACACGTTTCAAACAAATTTTGACAAATCAAAAACAAATGTCAAATGTTATTTAAAAATAATATTAATTTTTACATACAATCTTGATCATATTGAACAGCTGACAATGTTTATCCAAATTATCCAAATTGTTTTTTTTTACAAATGCACCTAGATGAAACAGAGAACGTAGAAAACCATTTTAGAGTGGAACATTACTTACATTATGATTCAAATTCAATGAGCTTAAAATATCAAAATAACTTTAATATATTGTACTTAAACATACAAAGTTTAAGAAAAAAATTATTTGAAGTTGAAACATTAATTGAAAGTTTTAAATGTGATGTAGATATAATTGTTTTAACTGAGATATGGCTTCTTTCTTCTGAAAATATTTTTTTTAATCTACCAGGGTATGATTCGTATTTCATTAATCGAGACAAACCTTACGGTGGAATTGCCATCTACATAAGAAATCACTTTGCTAGTAATATTATTATTAGTGAGGAATTTGAAGTTAGCCAAATATTGGGAATTAAGCTAACGAAGGAAAATTTTAATATTATTGGCATATATAGATCACACGAGACAAACCCGATGAACTTTATTAATAGATTTGATGAGCTAACTTCAAACCTTAAAAGAACTATAATAGTAGGTGATTGTAATCTAGACTTATTAAATGTTAACAATTCTGAAATAATATCGTATAAAAATATGTTGCTAAGTAATGGTTTTTTGATTTGCAATAAGATATCCAAAAAATTTGCAACTAGATTTGGATCACAATCAAAAACAATAATTGATCATTTTGTAACTGACATGGTAGAGAGGGAATATCATATACATGTTCTAGACTGTTCTTTGTCTGATCATCAAATGCTTTTTATCAGTACTGATCGGAAGTGCAAAAAAAGTAATAACGTAAAATACAAAACAATTTTAAACTACGCCAACATTGCTATTGATGATTTCTGGCTAAATATTGAATCTTATAGTGAAGCTGATGAAATCATTGATAATCTTACTTCTTTAATAAATAATAATACTGAACGTATTGAAATAAAAAATACTAAAATAAAAAAGGCCTGGATGACTGAAGAGATTCTCAGAGTAATGAAAATCAGAGACTCATTTAACAAATACAGGAAAAAATATGTGGGTAATGAACGCATTATTAACTTATATTTTAAATATAGAAATAGGGTTCAAAAATTAATCACTGAGGAAAAAAAAAAATACTGCTCTGACAGAATATCTTTGCACCCCAGTGATACGAAAAGACTGTGGAATTTATATAAAGAGATCATGTTTAACACTGATTCCATCGAGCAAAAAAATTCAATTAAAATAATATGTCAGAATGATAAAGCAATAGAAAATGAAAAAGAAATCTCGGAATGTTTTAATAATTTCTTTGTAAATGTAACAAAAGAAATTAACGTACCTAATACTACCCTTGATCATGTTTATATGAATCAATTCAGACGTAGTATCTTCTCTAATTTTCAATTAACTGAAACAAATTCTGAAGAGGTCTGCACAGCTATCAGCACGTTAAATACGGCAGCAGCTACTGGAATTGATAATATTTCTACGAAATTTATCAAACGCTTTGCAGATCGATTGGTTCCAACTTTCGTTAAATTAATTAATAAATCATTTCGTGACGGTATCTTTCCGAATAAACTTAAAGCGGCTATTATAATTCCAATTTATAAAAGTGGAAGTAATACAGATTGCTCAAACTATAGGCCCATTTCTATATTATCTGCAATTTCTAAGATTTTTGAAATAGTAATAAAAAATAGATTGAATAATTTTTTTTCTAATAATAATATTTTAAGTGAGCAACAATTTGGTTTCCAAATGAAATCTAATACCACAGCTGCATGTCTGAATCTAACCGACTTTATATCGAAAAGTGTTGACAGCAAAAAATATACCAGTTGCGTATTTCTTGATTTAAAAAAAGCATTTGATTGTGTTGACCACCAAATATTATTGCTTAAACTTGCTAACTTTAATTTTACCAGTATACAACTACAATTTTTTAAATCATATTTACAAAACAGAATGCAAAGAGTTCGCATTAATAACACATATAGTTCGGAAAAGGTTATTTATAAAGGTGTACCGCAAGGCTCGATCTTAGGACCGGATCTTTTTAAGATATATATTGACGATCTAGCTCGTCTCAACTTAAAGGGAGATCTGCAATTATACGCAGATGATGCGGTCCTAAAATACGCTGAAGCTAGTGAAGAAAGTGTAAAGCTTTCAATTCAAAATGATCTTGAAATAATTCAAGAATGGCTAAATAAGCATAGGATCAGTTTAAATGTAAAAAAAACAAAAATAATTATTTTTCAAAACAAATCGTGGAACTTAGGAACAAATATACCTTTCGAAAATGAGAATATTGAAATTGTCAAAAGCTTTAATTATTTAGGATTAAATATAGACCATAATTTAAACTGGTGCAATCACATTGATAATGTAATAAAAAGAATAGGGCCATACATATTTATCCTACATAGATTAAAGAATTTTCTTTCTAAGGAAGCTTTATATACGATCTATACATCTTATATAAAATCACACATCTGTTATCTCAACCCAATTTGGGGTAGAGCCGCGAATATCTATCTAAACAAACTAGATATCGTACATAAAAAAAGTATAAAGGTAATTAATCGATACCCCATTCGACATCCGACAAGCTTGTTATACTGTAGACAATATATTAGTTTAGCAAACATAAGTAAATTTGAACTATATGTCTTATCGTTTAAGATTTTTAATAATGAAATTAAGCATAATTTTATTCTAAACAGAATGATCGATATTCACAACCGCAATACTCGTAACAAAGCAAATTACTACCTTACATTATTCCGTACAAATAACCAAACAAATAATGTCGTATATAATTGTCTAAAAGCGTATAATGAGCTGCCAGAAAATTTTAAACGGATTGAAAATCTACCTAAGTTTAAATCAATGATTAGAACATTTGTGTTGCAAAGTTAGCATCTTGGATTGAATGTGTTTTGTTGTTAGGGAGAATTAAATGAATTTAATTAAATAACTTGATGAATTGTTTATTATATTAATTACTTATGTTAAATACTTAAAACTTTTGTTAAAGGGATTTTTATAACTTTTGTTAAAGGGAATGTTATTGGTTTTTTTTTTCTTTTTTGTTATGTTTTTGTTTCTTTTTGTTTTATTTTTATTAAATATAAGAAAAAAAAAAAAAAAAAAAAAAAAAAATTAATATAGTCTTTATACTTTTGATTTTAATTTTGTGCAGGAACTCGTTAAAGAGATTCCTAAATTTTGAATTTAAGGACCATATAGCCCAGGCCACGGTCCAAGTAGCTAATTTAATGTTTATATTATTTATTTAAATTTTAATTACTTATAATAAAGAAAAAAAAAAAAAAAAAATTACACTTAAGTTAGAAAATATTATATCATCGGCGGTTAAGCTATAAGTCTAGATTAAAGGAAGGAAAAATTACCAAATTTGGTTAATAAATACCAAAGTGGCAACGACGGGTTCCAACATGATTGTTTCAGTTTAATTTAATATTTGTATTTAAACAAAAGTATTCACATTGTTTTGAATAAAAAATTTCTAATAAATTTACGTATGTATTTCAAAGCGAAATTTTCTTAATCAATGTGTTGTATACTTATACAGAAATACTTAGCATAAAAACCTAAAAAAAACAAAAAATAGTGTAAAGAAAAAATATTATAACATTTTGGGACGAAGCTCCAATGGCTTCTGGCATATCTCTGGAAATTGTAGATTTAGTTTTTCGTGATTTAATGAAAAATGATTTGCCGTTTGGAGGCAAATTAATAGTCTTAGGAGGAGATTTTCGGTAAGTTTTGCTGGTTGTTAAAGAAGGAAATCTTGCGTCTGTTTTAATTTAACCATAAAAAAATCACATTTATGAAAATACTTCCGTTTATTATCTTTACGACAAAATATGACAGCCGCAAACGATCCCGAGTTCGGCCAATGGCTGTTAGATATTGGTGATGGTAAAAGTTGTAATGTTCTCATATAAAACACATTTTTCAATTTTGATACAATCTAACTTTATTCCATATGATCTTATCACCGATATGAAAATGAATATGTACAAGAAATCAACGATAATGTTTTAAAAAAACTGGTAGGCTACCATGTATTGCTACTTACGCTAAACGTAAGTAGCATGAGAAAAAATGACACCATGTACAGCGCATTAGCAAATTTGCGCATTCGTAAGTAGGAACTTTGGTACCATGGTGTGCTACTTGCGAACATTTTTGACGTTTATTTTACTTTTTTCATTCGTATGATAATTTGTTTGCGAAGGAGGTGTAATTTTTGTTATCTTTCTTAAACCAAGTTTTTAATAATTTTTTAATAGTTTTTAATAAACATGTAAATATATTCATAAGTTATTTATAGAATTTATTATAACTAAGTGCTTAAGTTAAGTTTCAAAAAAATTCTTGTGCATAAAAAACTGAAAATAATATTTACATATTAGCAATGCAAAAATTCTTCTGTTTATAATTACAAGTATTTTGATTTTTTTTATCGGAGGAGCTAATTATTTCTTTGAAAACAATTTATTGTAAAAATTTTCAGAAATAAATGTTTATATAGTTAAGGTAGGCTGTAATGTAAACAACAAGTTTTAATTCTTTTTGCATTAACACGTATAACACTATTTACATTTATTTTGTAGGCTTAAGCAAACCACCAAACCCTCACAATTCCAAATTATGGTGGACTTTATGGTGCAAAATAAAGAATCAGATCAATAGCGGAGCATACTTCCGAAATTACATTTGAGACTGACTGCTGAGCAAGTGCTAAATTCATGTCAACTCCATGTTGGTAATTTTATTATATTTGGAATTAAGGTTGACCGTTTCGCTGTCTTCAAACTCTCAGTACATATAAAAATGCTTCTTTTGAAAGCCGGACATTTTTAATAAAACTACATTATGAAGAAATATAAACAATTATTAACAATTAACCGTTTACTTAAAAAAGCCATAAGATTATTTATCTCTTGTTAGGCATTTCCATTATGGTAGATTTTTCCCTAAGAATTTTTCTTCGCACTGGGATATTATTTTCTTCATCACTGCTTTCACTTAAATATAATGCTATGCAATCCATTTTTATTTAATTTGAAAAAATGTTTTATTTTATGTATGTATTTAAAAAAAAAATTTGATTTCAATTGTTTACGATTTTACAAACAAAAACAAATGTCTAAATGACAATTTTAAAAATTTTAGAAGGAAAAACAAATGTCAAAATGTTAATTTCAAATATTTTCAATGGCAGCACAATTTTCCGATGCGTTTTTATTACATGGTACCAATTAATTTACGCATCGCAAATCAAATGCGCACATTTTTGCGATGCGCATTTTTTACATGGCCCTGGTTTCAGTAGAAGTCTTATATTATTTTTTAATATTTATTTATTTATTAGTTTAACTCAAACTTTACAAAATTTTAACAATTAGTATTATACAGCATATAAAAAAAGTAGCTTATGAATTAAGTTACAATTTCATATTTCTTAAATTAAAATTTAAGTGAACAATAAAAACAACTAAATATATATAAAAAAAAAGAATTTATATTTATACAATTTAAGTTTTTGTGTTTGTTTTGAAAGTGTGAAATCGTTGTTGTTCTTGTGTTTATTACCCATTATCAACATCCTATGAATTGGTTCATAATTGCAATAATGTGTTCTATGAAAACTTAACGTAAATAAATTAGTATTACGTAAACGATTATTTGAATTAATTTTAATGTTATTAAGGATTTGAGGAGAAGAAATGTTACCTTTTATAACTTCAGTAATAAAAATAACATCAGCAACTTCTCGTCTTAATTTTAAAGTTTTCAAGTGAATTAAATTCAATCTATTTTCATAAGGAGGTAGGATCAGCGGGTTTGACCATTGAAGATTTCTCAAAGTAAATTTTAAAAAATTTCTTTGCACCGCTTCTATCCTATTAAATTGTTCCTCGTAAAATGGTGACCAAACTTGGCTAGCATATTCTAAATTAGGTCTAACAAGGCAAGAATATAAAGATTTAAGAACATAAGGATCATTAAATTCTTTAGACCAACGTTTTATAAAACCAAGCATAGAATTAGCTTTATTTATAATATAACAGAAATGAAGTTTAAAGTTAAGCTTATCATCGAAGTAAACGCCTAGGTCTTTAATAGAATTTGTTTTAGGAATACTAATTCCGTTCAAACAGTAATTAAAACAAATCGGATTAAGTCGACGTGTGAAACACATAAGTGCACATTTATTTACATTTAGAAGAAGATTATTGTTTTTACACCAAATAAAAAAATTATCTAAATCATTTTGTAAGAGTAAAGCATCATTTAGTGACTCAATTTTCTTAAAAATTTTCATGTCATCCGCATATATTTGAAGCTCACTATTAACAATAACTGAAGAAACATCATTTACCGAGATTATAAAAAAAAGAGGACCCAAGTGACTGCCTTGTGGAACTCTGGAATTGGCGTTAAAAGGTTTAAAAGTAATGTTTCTAAATAAAATCCTGTAGGTCCTATCAGATAAATATGAGTCAACCCATTTCACAAAAATATTTGGGAAACCAAGTTTTCTTCTTTATCAGTATTATAGAATGTGGTAAAACATCAAATGCTTTACTATAATCTGTAAAGATAACATCGGTTTGAAAACCTTCTTCCATTTATTTTTTGTAAAAGTTGAAACTGACTCAACAAGATTAGTAACTGTTGATTTTTTATCCATATATGTATCCATGTTGATTATGAACTAAAAAAGATTTACAGTGACTATGAATAGAATCATACATTATTAATTCGAACAGTTTTGGAAGTGAAGAAAGTTTCGCAATTGGTCGATAATTAATAATTTAATTTTTGACATTTTTCTTATGAATAGGTCTAACATATGAGTGTTTCCAGATAGAAGGGAAAACTCCTGAATTTAAAGAAGAGTTAAATAGTATTGAAAGGGGAATAGCCAAAGCACTTGAACACTTTTTGAGTATAACTTCCGGAATACCATCAGGTCCAGGAAGAGTATTATTCCCAAGTTTATCTAAATACATTTTAATTACACCTTCATTAATATTTATATTAGACCAAGTAGTTTTCGGAAAAGTATCCAAATGAGAGAAATCATTCTAATTTGGTGTAAAAATAGAATTACTATAAGAAGAACAAAAACATTCACGAAAGAAATTAGATATTATTTTAGAATCATTACTTGAAACACCATTATACTTCATATGGGAGGGAAACTCGTCACTTTTCCTCTTGGAATTAACCAATTTTCAAAAGTATTTTGGATTTGATATTAATTTTGAAGATGTACTAGAAATAAATTCATTATAGAGTAATTCAGACAATAAATTAAATTCATCAAAAAGAATTTTAAATCTTATAGTCATGCGAATTAATCGATTTAAGATAACAACGCCAAGCTTTATTCTTTTTATTTCTGAGTTTTCTCAAATCCGAATTGAACCATGGCGGACTTATAAAGGGTTTCGGTTCTTAGATTTTGGTACAAATTGCCGAAAGCCTTCAAAAATAACTTCATAAAACCTTTTTGTCATTATATTAACATCTGTATTATTAAATACAGAATAAAAATCAAAGGAACTAATGAATTCATTTAAAGCAGCAAAATTAGCTTTGTTAAAATTAAAACTATAAGAATTAGAATAATCAGAATTGATTCGTGAATTAACACAAAGAGTAAAACTTAATGGTGGATGAAACTTATCAATACCTATTAAAGGGAAGGTATTTTCGCAGAAAATTAAATTGTTCCATTCAGAAGTAAACACTAAATCAAGTTGTTTACCCTGAAAGTTACAAATTTCTGAGACTTGTTGCAAATAATTAGTATTTAATTTATCAATAAATACATATTCACATTCGGTCCTAATATGTTTCGGAATCATAAAATGTTCCTCGTGATGCTTTACCCATTTAAGATTGGGTAGATTAAAATCACCACATAAAATCAATTCATCTTTAGGATTAAAGTCATTGCAAATAAAATCTATCGTTTTACCGTATAAATATCAGAATCAGACGAAGGAGGAATATAACAAGGAAGCAGTTAACAAGGTATACATTTTTAGAAGGAAGTTCAATTTTCACAATAATAACTTCAAGGTCTTCTAATCCAGGGACATTGACTTGATTTGAATTAAAGCGGTAAAAAATACGCAATTAAAACTCCACCCCCTTTAAGAATTACACCATTTGGGTAATCGGATGGATCAGAATATCTATCCTTCCTAAAAACTGGATAACAGTTATCAAAAAGTTCTAAGTCCAATATGGTTGGATTTAACCACGTTTCAGTTAATGGAAATACGTCAAAATTTAAAATAGATGAACTTAGAAAAACATCCCTAGTCTTTGTTCTCAAGCCTCTAACATTTTGATAATAAAAAGACATATTATCTTTATTTAAGTTACGGTTGATAGATACCTTGAGAAGATTATTTCGAGGCACTGGGGAGAAAAATCTTATTATAACTTTCACGAGATGAGTTTAAATGTTTATAATAATTACTCTCACAGTGACTTCGATAAGATTTGAGATCAGCTTTTACATCTTTTTCCGAAACATCTATAGAATTGTGAAATTTAATATATAACTTATATAGGTCTTCAAATTTAGTTGGGAGTCCTTCATTATTAATTAAAACTTTAAGGTTAGTACGAGTTTTACCTTCTAGAACACGATTATACGAATCATTGTGAAGGTAAGCTAAAAATAACCTAACGTTATTATAAACTCGTTCCTCCCGAAATCTTGAAAGAGCATACGCGCCCTCTCCGAGTAGTGATTCATGAGTCATTCTAGTAATGGGTGGCATAAGAGGTTTAACAAACGACTTTTTTATTGTACCACCATTTACAGTATTAGAATGACTTTTTTCAAGTACATCTGTAGGTGAAACCGAATTAATGGCTACATTTGCATAGCTGGTAATATTATTACCATTGTCAATTTTACTATTGTGGATACCACCATGTACAAAATTAGAGTACTTATTTTTATTTTTATCAATAGAAGAGGTTGAATAAGTTACTGAAGTTAAAGAACTATTATTATTCGAAGTCGAATAAGTTAAAGTATTTAAAGAGCTAGTATTATTATTACTATTGTCTGTATTGCTATTATCAGTACTTATAATACTATTATCATTATTTATACTAATAGTATCAACACTATCATTAACAACATTATTAATATTATTGTTAATCGGTAACATTGAATTAGTACTAAAAAATGTGGATTTGTTGAAAGAAGGTAGTAAACGGTGTTTTTCATAGTGTGGTGAGGTGCGGAAAGTAAAATTGTTATCAGATAGAATAGAAGTATTCAAATTAGTGTTGTTTTGTTGTGAAGTTGTAAATAATTCGGTATGAGTGTTTGTTTCATTGTGGCTATTAAAACTAACCTGTTTCTTATTAGGACTAATTTTAGTATTTTTATTTTTATTTAATTTATTATTTCTATTTACTAATTTTTTTTTATTTTTATTTTGGTTTGTTATTACATTTTTAGAATTAAAATTTTTGTTTTTATTTTTATTTTTTTCATTTTTTTATTTTTTAGATTTGAATTACTTTGTTCTACTTGTATATTTTTACTCACAATTTTCTTTCTTGAATCCTTAAAATCCGTCACTATCGTTAACCTGGTTTCCATGCCTTAGATTTTTTGATAGCCTTCACCGTTGATGATGGAACGCTGATTTTATAAGTAAAATATTTCGGCTGAAATTTTAACCCTCGTGGAGTAATTGATTTACAGCAAATATCTTCACAATTGAATGTTGTCTTTATAAAATCAACCAAACGCTGTTCTGTAGTATTAGTGCTCAAATTTGAAATTCTTAAATTAAAATTCGGCTGAAGAACTACATCTGGTGCTTGATCATTTTTTTCAACGGGTATTAACGATGGAACCATAATGGGGTCTGATATCTGAGTATTGTTTTTTGCAAGTGTTTCATCTAAGCAGTCAGCTATCCTTAATTCTTCCAATAAAGATACACTATTAGCCGGTTCAGGAACTACGGTTTGATTGTCAGTTCTAAAGTTGTCCTGAATTATTTCCAGTTTAGTTTTCACTAAATCTAAATCGGGTAAGACGACATCCCTAAAACTCATTGATATACCATGAACTGCAATACTTTGTTTTAGAGATGAGTACTGCTCATTCAAACTATCTACCAAATTCTTAAACTCTTCTTGATTGAAATTTTTTTGTGCAGATAGCGGCTCAACAATACCCTTAAGTGATAATATTTCACTTTTTAACTCCATTAATTGTACGTTTAAATATTTTTTTATATCAACCAATTATTGTTTAATGACTCAAAATTTTTTCCATTTCCTGGAAATTAGCAGCATTGTTCTTAATAACGGTAGTTAGTTTTGCTACCGTTCCTTGATGATCATTTTTAATTTCGTTGATTACATCAAAGATTTTACTATAAAATTGTTGAAAACTGTTATTTTGTATCAAACAATTCTCGCAAACAAAATATTTAGCAAGAAATGACCTATACCAATTTCTGGGTGCATTTATACATATACAATTTTAAATGACAAGCACCTTTACAGGTAAAAGTTTCAGTTTTTGCGTCATTGATTAAACAAATTTTAGCATTGCATTTGAATTCCATGATTTGGTTTATTGTATATTGTTTTTTTTTATTGAATTTTAAAAAATTAATTGGGGCAGGTCAATAAATTAATTATCAGCAGATTTTATAAATTTTTTTTTTCTTTGTAATTATAAAGTTTTAAGTATGAAAAATTGTGTAATTTATTATTTTTTTTTTTTTTTTTAATTAAAACAAATTAAAAAATTGCAACCGTTAACAAAAATTGAAATTAATATAAAATAAAATATTTTTGTTGTTAAAACTTTTTTAATTAAGTAAAATAAAACACGTTATTGAACTTTGAAGACTGAATGAAGACTAATGTATACTATTTCTTTTCGTAATATTAATATTCTACCTATAAATTTCTTTTTTAAAAATTAATTTGGCTTTTTCCATAATAATAATTTCTGGAAGCATCAAATATGCCGTTTTTTTATAAATTTCGACTGTTGGTGTCAGGCAGCTAAACTTGTATAAACTTTTAATTGCTTTGTTAATCAAAGTACTGACCTTTTCTTTCAGCCATGTAGCGCAACTGGACCAGTCACATATATTATACCTAATATGTGAAATGATATGAACATGATAAATATTAATGGCTGCTTGCTTGTTTAGTTTAATTTCACTTCTTTTAATGGCACCATGGATGCTATTTTATTGATACGATTTCCCCATCTCAGTTTTTCATCAATTATTACACCAAGATATTATTTATATGTATCAACTCTTTCGATTTGGACATTGTTTATCAATATTTTTAGATTTATATCAGCTTTATTCCTCATTTTATATGTGATAAATCTAGTATTATCAGCATTTATACTTAATTTGTTGCCTTTAAGCTAATTAATTTATTCCTATTTGTACAAATCTTCATTTATTATTCTTTATAATTCATCTCTGATCTTAGCACTGTAAATGAATGTGTCATACACAAATATCTTGTAATCGGCTTGTAATTTTGAATATTGGATGTTATGAACATAAAGCAGATACAAAGTAAGCCCGAGTACTGATCCTTGCGGAACATCTATATTTATAGTACACTGGTTACTCAATACATCATTAACTCTTGTAGCTATTTTCCTATTTTGTAAATTAGATCTAAGAAGATCCAGAGCTGTTCTACTTATACCGATTTCATAGAGTCTGTTTAACAGGATTTTATGACCAACTGTATCGAATGCTTTTTTTAAATCGACGAATACTGAACATACATAGTTCCCTGCATTTAATTTGCTTACTATAGAGTTTCCTGATGCTAAGGCTGCAGAATCGGTTCCAATATCTTTTTGAAATCCAAATTGATTATCATCAAAACCTTTTGAATAAAATTCTGTATTCTATTATTTATTATTTTTTCAAATATTTTTCCCAAGCAACTTGTTAAAGTAATAGGCCTGTAATTTGATATATCATTAGTTGCTCCTGATTTGTATATTGGCACAACCATACTTGATTTTAAACATTGAGGATAAATACCAATTGTTAAACAATTATTTATTAAGTAAGCGAGCTTGAGTGTCATGCCTTAGATTTGTTGCTGTTATACCATCAACTCCTGGAGAACTATTTTTAAACCAGTAATAGTGTTTTTTACTGTGTATTTTTCTGCATCAATAATATTATCTGCCAACTTGTTTGCAATTTCACTAAAATACGTGTTAAAAGTGTTAGCAATACAGAAATTATCACCTATTTTAATGTTATTATTTCATTGATAACTTTACTGCAATTAGACGACATTTTCAGTGTACAGTTGTTTAGCACTTCTCACATTTTTCTATGATCGGACCCAGCTAAGTAGATTTTATTATTAAAATAATTTTGCTTTTCTCTCTTTATTTCCTTCATGACACTATTTTTCAATTTTTTAAATTTGGCTTGAATTTCTGGAGAGTTAGGGTTTTTCTTTAAGTTTTTAAATAATTTATTCCTTTTTTGGATGAGGTTTATTATTTCTTTAGTCATCCAGTCATTATTTTTTCTTGTTTTATTACTTTTTTTTCAGTGGAGTTCTCTTTGGCCAATTGTAATAATTTCATGGGACACTACACTATCACAATTATTTGTTGAAAGTAGACTGCTAACTTGAGTTTTGTATTTTTTGATATCTGTAACGATTATTTTCTTATTGAAAATGGGCTCACATTTTTTTATAACCTTATTTATCCTTATTTGAATGGCTTTATAGTCTAAGTTAACAACATCTTCAGTAGAAATTTTAAAATCATACTTTTCATTTTTTAGATTTCGATTTGATAGAATATGATCAATAATTGTGCATGTGTTTTCCGTAACTCTAGTAGCATTTTCTTTCCTTAACTTGTTCTTTACATCTACAGCATTAGATTCTAGCATTGTTTTGTAGGATCTAGAGAGCTCCGTATCAGATAAAAAATTAATGTTAGTATCGCCAACCATTACAAAATTATTATATCAATTAAAAATTGATTCTAAATGTGATATAAGTGTATTGTTACTTTCACTAGGACTTTTGTAACAAACTTAATAACTGACTAGTACCATATAATGATTTAATTATAGTATTGAACTGTTCTATGACTTCTAATATTTTATATTGTATATTTCTTTTATACAAAAATAAAAGCAGCTCCACCTCCTCTATTTAAATTATTTGAATTAAATAAAGCTGTATACCCAGGAATATTAAAAAATATCTCCTCATCAGAGTATATCCAAGTTTCACCAATCATAATTATGTCAACACATTTTTTAATTTTTATAAATGATTCTATTTCGATAATATTTTTTCTGAGACGCATTAAGATGCACAATATTTAAATTTGAGAGTGTATTGAACATCAAGGTTTACTTATCATATAATTTTGCCCAAGTTTCTCTTGTTTTCTGCAAATATTCTCTGTATTTATTGTTAATATGCCTCCTGTAATAAGCTAAGTCTTGAATTGCTTGTTTTTTGGATACTCCTGTATTGTCATGATAAATAAAATAAAGCTGAGAAAGTTCTTTGTAGTTATTTGGTAATCCCTCTTGATGAATTAGTATTTTTAAACTAGTCTGAGTGACACCTTCATAGCCAATATCATTCTTGTCATGGAAATATGATAAAAACAGCCTTACATTGTTATAAATTCTGTGGTCTAAATTGCATAACATTATCACCAGTATCAATTGCTTTCCTTGTTAGCCTAACAATAGCAGGGACCAATGGATCGATATATTTATTTCCCTGTGCATTTTTTTCAATGTTTGGGCAAAGCGTTTCTCCCATAGTTTAATTTGAATATTTGTTATATGGCATTTGGAGTTTGCTTGGAGTAATGCAAGTTTTATTCTTTTTTTTATCCTCATCTTTTGGAACCACGCAATCCATTTTTTTTAATTTTATTTGGATTAGCTACATCCACTATAGATTCTTTTGCAGTATTGATATTTTTATGTTTTTTCTTTGTAAATCATAAAAAATTTAAAAGATTTCTATTATTTTTAGTTTTAATATTTGATGAATAATCTTTTGGTTTGACTTTTTTTTTAATTGTTTTTATTACCGTCCCTGTTGTGCTAATATCAGCAATTTTATCGTTATCAGTTTTATTATTATTATTATTCCCATTTTCTTTTATATCAAAATATCAAGATTAGATATGTTATTGCTTTCCGTAAAATTAGTCTTTAATTGCTAATATCCAATCTTTTTTTTTAATACTCAGCTTTTTTTTTCTACTCAGCGTAGAACCCGTATTGCATCAAAAACTTTGTAGCGCTGCCATCCAGTTGAGACCTTTTCATTTCCAATTACCTTTGGGAAAGTGTCCTTATCTATTTCAACTATGGCATTATACCTGGTACGGTTTATTTTATTTGCCTCATAAATTTTTATCACTTTCATCACACTATGTTCTAAGATAGGATTCTGGATCTTTAATTTGTTTATTAATTCATCTTTACTATAATTGACACCCATATGAATGATTTCCACTCTTTGGTTCGAATTTTTTTTTTTCTTTTTCTTTATTTATAATATAAAATTAAATATACATACATAATTAGTTTTTTCAGTACATAGTAAATAGATTGAGACCTATACCTAAGGCAGTGCGGTCATATATTTTTTTGTAAGAATTATTTAACAATAGAATAAGAAAAAGTAAAACAAAGCAAAAGAAAAACAAGTAAAGAAACAGTCAGTCGGTGCAACCGACTTAGAAATACCCTACACCTACTTGGTTCAAATTTAAGGACATATCCATAAGTCATTTTAACACCATAGAAGCTGTTATTAATTTGATCGTAAGACATAGCTAACCAAATTAACTGTATAATACTAAAAACATTTTCTAATTACCCTATCTATTAAAAAATACTACAAATTCTTACTAATTTATCTATTTAAAAATATTAAAAAACAAACAAACTTGAAATAAATGAAAATATATTTATTCCAATTCAATTACAAAATGAAAAAATTCTAATTATTAAATTTTGTGATAAAAAGATAATCAAAGCATAATATATTTAATAATCCAAATTTTTAAAAATTGCAATTATTTTAAATGGTTAGTTTATATACCTAATAGAAAAAGCTTATAAACGCAAAATATGCAATAAATGTATTTCTAAATCATTAATCTTCAACCTTCGTTGAAACAACACTAATTTCGGTTAAATAAGAATTTTACTAATTTTAAATCTATCAATAAACTTAAATTTTGTTTTTTTGTTTTTTCATTTAATTTAAAATTATAAAGTTATAAAATTAATTTCTTTTTATTTTTTTCCTTTAAATTTAAAGTGTTTAAAATTTGTAGTGTTTTTCTACTTTCTTTTTCTAATTCTACTTCAATTTTTTTTTATTTTGGATCACATTGCCGCACTTTCAATGGCGGACATATCTAGATAAGTATCATTTTTAATTTATCTGCATGCTAAAATTTTATTGTAAATAACTAAATTTTTTTTTTTTTTTTTTACACTACTTGTTTTACACTTTTTTATTTTTTATTTTTTTTTTTAACTAAACTTAACTTAAATTAATTTTTGAATTTTTTTTATTTTATTAATTTTTAAATATCACGCGCCGGATTGTTTTGTTTACTTTAAATTAAAATAATTTTTTTTTGGAAATAATCATTCTTTTAATTTCTCCTAGTGGTAAACAAAACAATATATCCATCTCTCTCCTTCCCATGGATAGATGTTAATGTTTTTAATAACTCTCTCCACTCTCAATATACCATCATAAAAACACCGTAACTTAATTAATAAATTTTGATGGTATATGTCCAATAATTTTTAAATTTTAATTTTGTTTTTGTATTTAATTAGTTATATTACCACAATTACAAATGCTTTATTTTTAATTAGATGTAATTGTGTATTTGTTTTATTTTGATTGAGTTTTTGGTTGTACCTACTACAATAAGGGCACATATAGTTCCTATATAGATTCTATATCGTGCAAGTTAAAAACTGTTGGACGTAGTTATAAACCATTTTCTCACTCGAAATAAGACTTTTAAGTTTTAAATTTTTTTTTTTTTTTTGTAAAAAAAAATTTTTTTTCTTTTTTTCAAAGGTGTTGTCGATAGGTTGTTAAATCGTACATAATAAGCATTTTTGTTTTTTTTCTTCGTTTTTTTTTTTCTTCCTAATTTCTAACAACATTATCAACTTTAACTTTAATTTTTGTAATATTCGCGGTTTGCAAACGAACTTCCATGCCGTTGAAGGTCATCTTAATTCAATTAAACCGGCAATCCTTGCTCTATGTGAAACGCAAGTTAGTAGTCACAATGTTAACTTCGATATTAACGGCTACTTACTCGTTTCACACTTCGTTCCCAAAAGAGGCATCGCCATCTACATAAAAAAAGACATTGCTTTTAACACTCTTGACAAATATAAATCTTCAAGCCCAACATTCAATTACGTTTGGGTCAAAATCCATGTTGAAAAGCATGTTATACATTTCTGTTTTCTATACAGATCACCCAATTCAAGTGAACAAGAAACTGTTATGGAAATTGAAAACCTTTCAAACCAGATCAATGAAATTCTCGAATGTTTTCCTGATACCGAAATTGTTCTGGCGGGGGATTTTAATGTTCATAACAAAGACTGGCTTCACTTTTCCAGTACCTCTTCTCCGAGTCAAAACTCGATTGGGAAACAAGTTGAATTATTTTCTACTCTATTCCACCTTTCTCAACTTGTTAAAAATCCCACTAGAATCCCAGACCGTGCTGATCAAGAAGGTCACCTCTTGGATCTGTTTCTAACCACACACCCTGAAAAGTATGTGGTTTCAGTTGGTTGCCCCCTGGGGGGCTCTGATCACTGTTTGGTCAATACAAGCTTCCGGGCAGGCTCGGTGTCCAATCAAAGGTCCCTTCCCAAAAAATTGGTATGGCATTATAACCATGCTAACTGGGAAGGTCTGAACAATTTTTACAAAACCTTTGATTGGTCACTGTGCTTCCGAGGTAGGAATGTTGACTTCGCTGCAAATGCGATTAGTGAAACTATTTTACTTGGAATGAGATTATTTATACCTCACTCCATGAAATCTATCAAACGGAAACCCAAAACTTGGTTTAATCGCATTTGTAGAGAAGCCATTCTAAAAAAAGAGGAGGCCTTCAAAAAGTACCGGGACAGTGGTTTAGAGGCTCACAGGACCAACTATATAGTGGTTCGGAACAGATGTAAGAGAGTTATCAACAAGCAAAAATTCTTGTTCAACCAAAAGTTGAAACGAAAACTCATACACATGCCAAAGAATAGCAAGTCCTTTTGGACTTTTGCAAAAAATCTAAAAGAGGACAATAGCGGGTCTTCTTTTCCTCCACTTGTTGATATAAACAACCACATCGTATCAGATTCAAAAGAAAAAGCGAATTTGTTTGGCAAACAGTTCGCTTCTAACTCATCACTGCCTCAGTCAACTCAAAGACCTCCATCTATTCCAGAAGTTGGCTGCTCCTTTGGTAGAATATACTTTAGGACGCGAGCAGTGATGAAAATCTTGAAGAATCTTGATACAAAAAAATCAGCCGGTCCGGACGGTATTACAACTACCGTTCTCAAAAACACATATACTTCCATTTCAAAACCTCTGCGCAACCTTTTCCATCTTTCCTTTACTTCGGGTATTCATCCTACCCAATGGAAGGTTGCACATGTTTTTCCAATTCCTAAAAAAGGCGATAAAAGCGATCCCTCTAACTACCGACCTATTGCTATTACTTCGGTCCTCTCCAAAGTAATGGAAAAAGTTATAAATTATAAGCTTTTGAAATATCTAGATCGTAAAGGTTTGCTTCATGATCGACAATACGGGTTCAGAGCCCGTCGTTCAACTGGTGATCTCATGACCTACCTGTGCGAAAAGCTTAATATCAGTCTTCACCATTCTGGTGAGTCTGATGTTGTAGCTTTGGACATTTCTAAAGCTTTCGATCGAGTTTGGCATGATGCTTTATTGGCAAAATGCAGGGCTTTAGGTCTAGGTAGGGTTTTCGTTAAATGGATTGGAGATTTTCTTTCGAATCGCACGATTCGTGTTCTTGTCGATGGATATTCATCCAAAGATTTCAAAATAAATGCTGGTGTCCCTCAGGGATCTGTTTTATCCCCCAGTCTTTTCCTAATATTTATAAATGACCTACTATCAATAACCTCCAATCCAATCCATAGCTTCGCAGACGACAGTACCCTTGTTGCTTCCTATGAATTTCATAGCCGCTGTAACATTAATCACCAGATTAATTCAACAGCAAAAAATTTCACTATAAGTGAATTAAACAAAGATTTAATTAAAATCCAAAAATGGGGTGAAATCAACAGAGTTGAGTTTAACACCAAAAAAACCCAATGCTGTCTAGTCTCGCGAAAAATAGCTACAACTATTCCGAACCTTACTTTTCAAGGAGAGGCTTTGCACCATTCGGAAGACTTGAACATTTTGGGGATTGAGCTAAACCAAAAATTGACTTGGTCAAATCATATTTTTGGAGTAGCTAAGGACGCTGCTAAATGTTTGGGTTTCTTGTATCGCTGCAAAACTTACTTCTCACCCTCTGATCTGCTTAACATCTATAAAACTTATATCAGGCCGAAAATGGAGTATAATGCACATATTTGGGCTGGTGCTCCCATTACGGCGCTGGGATATCTTGATAAAGTGCAAAATAGAGCTATTCGTCTTATAAATGATCCCAGTGTTACCTCAACGCTCACTCCACTCAGCCATCGTCGCACTGTTGGGTCACTGACCTTGTTTTATAGATATCTTGTAGGGACTAACACCTGTTCTAAAGAAATCAAACAACTTATGCCTCCATTCAAGATTTTCCAACGGGAAACAAGGAGGTCAACAGATGCTCATCCCTACACAGTTGAACTAGCCAGATGGCGTAACACGGCTTATGGAAATTCGTTTGTCATGCGCTCATCTCGTTTATGGAACCATCTTCCACCAAATGTGTTCCCCAAAGTTGATAATGTATATATGTACGATTTAACCAAATTTAAGAAGAACATTAACATCTTTCTTCTAAATATCCCATCCAATTTTCCCCATCCCCCATAATCCAGATATTCCAAATAACTTCCACCATCATCCTAAATCCTTCCATATCCTCATCCCTGTAACCAAACTGTACATTTGTATTACAGGTTCCCTCCTAAAGTTTGGTTCAAAAAGGGTGTGGTTTTGGTGTGTTAAAATCATACACTACCCAGCGAAACACCGCACAGTTTCAATGGGTGGCTTTCGAGCGTTCCATTCCCTCGTAAAAAAAAAAAAAAAAAAAAAAAAATACAATTAAAAATTTACACCTTTTCATATAATTCATTTAAATATAAAAATAAATTTTACATAAATGCAGCAAGTACCTTTGAACATAGCTGAACCACTACAATTAAGTCTAGATTTCGGAGACACATAGGACATAGGAAATATATTCTTTGGCTTCGAAATTAAACTCGACCACAACCAATTCCCATGGTACTTTCATTACTAGTAACCTACTGTTAAATTTCATCAAAATACCGGCATTATTTTTTGAGTTATGGTGTTTGTAAGATATATGTTTGTTAGTCCTTGAACTTATCAAGGGTTCCAGGACCCGAAATTATGGCACGATTTCGCCCATATGCAGTCCCGTCATACTTTCAATACTAGTTAACCCTTGTACACAATTGGAACGCTCTATCTTAATTTTAAGTTACTAGTTTTATTAATTTCGATGATAAGCTTTTACACATTGGGGGGTCTAAGAGAGGTTGTGAACCACCACTCCAATTGATCCCAAATTAGGGGAACACGAAAGAGATAGTAAAGAACACCCTTGTGGCAAATTGGAAGCTTCTACATTTTTTCAAGTTGTTATCTTTATTAATTTTAAAGATATGCTTTAAGGTCTTCGGAAATGTGTGGCTGGTCCCCGACCCACTACTCCAATGGGACCCAAATTCACAAGACACTTAGGAAATAGGAAGGGACACCCTGATACTAAATTTGGAGGTTCTATCTTCATTGGTTTCGGAATTATGCTCGTTTGGCCTAAATTTGGTCAAAAAGTTCTAGGTTCCGAACCCATGGTCCAATCCCGACCTTACGCAATTCCCGAAGTAGTTTCATTACTAGTAACCTACAGCACAAATTTGATGAAGATAGCGTCATTAGTTGTTGAGTTATCGTGATTTTTTATATTTGTTCGTTAGCCCTGAAACCGATTAAAAGGTCCAGAATCCGAACCCATGGGCCGATTTCGCCCATATGCAATCCCCGCCGTACTTTCAGTCCTAGTAACCTACAGTTAAAATTTCATCAAGATAGCTCCATTATTTTTTGAGTTATCGTGCCTACGGACGGACGGACGGACATGGCTATATCGACTAAGGCGGTCACGCTGATCACAAATATATATACTTTTCCATATCTAGCTCGCTTCCTTTAGGTGGTTACAAACACCATACCAAAGTTAATGTACCCCTTTACCTATTCTATAGGTGTAGGGTATAAAAAAATTTAATGATATCCATATACAAATTTTTCATAGGATTTCATCATAAAAATTTACTCTTTTTTTTGTATAATTCTTCATATTTTAATTTATTAATTTTTGTTATATTTTTAAAACAACACAACAAAAAAAATTTAGCTTATTTGATTTATTTATGAATGTTAGTTAGTTAATTTAGGATTTAATTATTAGTTTGTTAGTATTTCTAGTTTTATTAAAATATTATGTACTAAAGATGGTGTATTTAATCTTTTGTGTAAATAGATTAAGGTTATTAATTAATTTTATTTGTTCTGGAAGTTCATTATAAACCTTAAGGCAATTATATAAGCAGTTATTCTTTTGATGGGATGTTCTAAAAAGGGAAAGGTAGAAGTTCGATTTGTTCCTACTATTATGGTTGTGTATGTCAAAATTCCTATTTAGAATGAAGTTATGTTTTAATTGATTATTAATGATTTTGTACGCAGTTTTATAGAGTTCCAGTAATATTATGTTTCTTAAGCTTAGATATTTTATAGTGTATATAGAATCTGTTGGGTGTAACAAGGGCAAGCCTTGTGCAAGCTTAACATATTTTTTGTGCATTATGTCTAGTTTATTTAGATGAATTTGTGGAGCTCTACTCCAAATAGGTAAAAGATAAGTAATATGTGATTTTATATACGAGGAATATAATGTGTATATCGATTGATCCGAGAGGAACTTACGTAATCTTCTCATCAGGAATATGTATGGTGTTATATTTTTGATTACTTTTTCAATATGTTTATTCCAACTTGATTTACTGTCAAGTATCAAACCTAAATAATTGAAGTTATTGACTATTTCTACATTTACATTATTATATTGAACGGAATTAGAGAGTTAAGAATCTTGTTTTCAAAGAATAAAATTTTGGTTTTATTTAAGTTTAATAGAAGTCGGTGCTTGGTTAGCCATTCCTCAATTAGCAGTAAATCGTGTTGTATAGATAGATGAATATTTCCCTCAGAATCATCTGCATATTTTATTACCGCATCATCTGCGAATAACTGAATACAACCCTTTAATTTTAAATGAGAGATGTCGTCAATATATAATTTAAAAAGAAGTGGGCCTAAATAGAACCTTGCGGAACCCCTTTTGATATTATTTTTTCATCCCTAAAGTTATTGTTTATACGAACCTTTTGTTTACGACCTTGTAGATATGACTGGAAGAATTTTAACTGACCTAATGTGAAATTTAATTTCTTAAGTTTTAATAGCAGAATGTCATGGTCGACTCAATCGAAGGCCTTTTTTATGTCAAGAAATACACAGCTAACGAATTTACCATTATCAATATTTTTGGAGATGAAGTCATTTAAAAAGAGACAGGCAGCTGTTGTGTTAGATTTTTCTTCGAAACCAAATTGTTTCTCACTTAGTATAGGATTATTTTTAATAAAATTATTAAGCCTATTTTGAATGACTTTTTCGAAGATTTTTGAGAAACTAGATAAAACAGATATGGGACGATAATTAGAGCAATCTGTTGCAGTTCCACCTTTATATATTGGTGTTATAATGGTTGTTTTCAGCGAACTTGGGTATGTGTTCGATGTGAATGCATTATTAATATGCCTGACTAAGGCAGGAGCTAGATGATCTGAAAATTTTTTTATTAGTTTAGTTGAAATATTATCGTACCCCGTAGCAGCAGCTGAATTGAGAGTTTGAATATTTTTGGATACTTCATCTACATTAGTTGGAGAGAGGTCAAAATTACTATAAATATTTCTTCTAAATTTGTCAATGTAATCAAGGTCAATGTTATGAAAAGGGATATTTATTTCTTTTGTAATATTAGTGAAATATTCGTTAAGAGCAGAAGCAATTTCGTTTTCATGTTCAATTACTTTTGAGTTATGATGCATTACCTTAATAGATTGGTTTGAATTTACCATACTAGAATTGAACATAATATGTTTGTAACAATCCCATAGCTTTTTACAATTTTTAGAGTTATCAATCACTAAGTTAGAAAAATAATTTTTTTTTGCTTTGATTATTAAAGTTCTCACTATAAGTTTGTATTTATTGTATAGAGTTTCAGTATGGGTATCATTTGGGTACTTTTTTTTAAATTTAAATAGCGAATCTCTTATTTTCATTTTGTCTACTATTTCTTGAGTAATCCAGGTTTTCCACTTCTTATTTTGCTTTACGGGTACTGTTTGGGTGTTCGTATTTATGATGCTTTTCAATTTCACAACTAATTCATCAAAGCTTGTGTAGGACTGTAGGACATTCCAGGAGGTATTTGAAATTATCCTTTCATAGCTTAGAACAGTTTTATAATAGGTTTTCCCCTCAGTTATTGGATTCAGACTGGTGGTTATAAAGAACATTTGATGATAGGACAGACAAGAATCTAAAATATGAAACCAGAATTTATTCTGAATAATATCGGTTACGAAATGATCAATAATTGTTTCTGTATTTCTACCAATTCTCGTAGCAAAGTTTTGTTTAACCTTGTTGCAGATTAGGAATCCATTACTTAATAGCGCGTTTGAGTATGAATTAATTATTGAAAATTACTGATCTATCTGTATTTAGTAGATTTAAATTAATGTCACCCAGGATGTAGCTTTGTTTGTATTGCAATGTTATATAATCTATTTTGTCAATAAAGTCGTCTATAAAGGTTTCGTGTGCTCTATATACACCAAATATATTTAAGTTTTGTTTTATAAGCTTAACCCCCAAAATATTACTTCTTTGAAACTCTTCGCAGTATATTTGGTAACTATTTATATCATTTTTAATGTAAATCGCAACCCCGCCGTATGACTTATCTCTATTGGCAAAGTAAGCATTATGCCCTTCAATATTATAAAATTGGCACTTTTATTTCATAATTTCCCTTTTTTTTTCTAAAAATTTTGTTATTTTTTCACGTTCTTTTTTTGTTTCTGTTTCAATAAGTACCATACCATTTTTTCTATTCTCGACATTTTTGATTTTCAGATTTTTTGGGTCGACTTTTTTACTTAAATCCACTTTAGTTTGTTCACATTTTTGACTTTGCTTAGGTTTCACAATCAACGGTACAACTTTTAATGGATGGCACAGTTTTTTTGCTGACACTTACATTTTTTAATATTTCGGCAAACGATACATTTTGACCCACATTTTCATTTTTAAAATTTTTATTGCTATATATTTGCAATTCAGTACACAGTTCATCGTTCTTAAGTATTGATGTTTTTATACTGCTATTTATTTCTTCTCTTTCCGTTTTGAATGTTTCCTTTAATTTATTCATTTTTTCAATTTCATATTTTTGTTCATTTTTAATATGTTGTAACCGTTCCATATATCTCTTCTCTACCGCCTTTAGTAATCTAATTATTTCTCTTTCATTATTTTTAATAGCCCGGTCAAATTCCTCATTGTATTCATTTAGGTAATCGTTTTTCTTCTTAACAGACCTTTCCATTTCTTGCAATACCAGATCAATATGTTGTATATACATTATACACTCATCACATATATATTTTACACGTGAATTTACGTCTAAAATTCCTAGAGTTGACTGATCCAATCCCGAATACTTAGGTTGAAGTGGTAAATTTTACCACATACTCCAACACATTTTACGCCAGTTTCTCCTCTGCATTTATGGCAATCCATAGTTGCTGGAACAACTAATAATATTGCTGATTTTTGCTTTTTTTTTTTTCTTCAATTAGTTTTAATAATGAAGATCCGATTTCAATATAAAAATAAATTTATTTTACGGATATAAAAATAGGTTACGTTTCATACAAAATATATTAAGTTAGAAAAATATATGTTTTATAGCTATAGTGCTATACATATTTAAAAAAGAGAATGCATACATTATTCATTATTCTCTTATTTTTGTGTCGTAATTTTTAAAATAATCAAACATTTTAAAAAAGTACAAACGATTTCATACGGTGGTTAAAGCATTATTTTGTCTCGAACCAGTTTGCAAATTTTTCTGACTTATTCGTTGCTTGCAAACACAAATCAACTCAATTTAGTTTAATGTTGGGGCTAGAAGTACTCAATTCCGAAAAATTATCAAAAACATTCACATGAAATTTGCATATCTGGAAAGAAAAGAGTAGGTAAATTCTATAGATAGATATATTAATAGTTTAATTTGTATTAAATTCTATACACTTTTATTATTATTTTATTAAATTCTATACACTTAATAAAAATAATAACAAGCACCTATTAAATGTTTTAATAATAATATTTAACTATTGATATTTTTTTATTTATTAATATTTGAATACACAATGTAGCAAAACAAAACTTTTATTCCCATTTCCAAATAAAATAAAAGTTTTTATGAAATAAGGACCGTTCTGAATCTAACGAATAACATTCATTTTTTTTTGATAAAATCTGTCTACAATTTTCGCATTTTATTTTATTAAGTAAATATTTTAAAAATAATGTAATGCACACATATTTCATTGAATTTTCTTCAATTACAATATTTTTTAAATCAATAGGCATGTCGAGAATTATATCGTCCTCGTCAAAAACCAGTACTTCCTGTGGATGATATAATTTACTTTCTTCAATATTCAATAATTGTCTATTTGAAGTATCTGTTAGAAAATTATTAAAAACTTAAAAATAATAATAACAAGTAAAATTAATTATACTCCCACCTGTCACCAGAAGTAAATCATCAGAGTCTTCTTCACAATTAGCTGAATTCGAATGTTCATTAAAAAGTGTTAAAGTTCATTAAAAGTGTAAATTTTTGCAATAATATTATTGAACTCAAATATTGAGCGATTAGAATTATTTGGAACTCTAGATCTTATTAATGAAAATAAATTTTCTATAGGATCTTGATTTAATCTTGAAATTAATGTAAAAAAATTATCTCCCGTCCTCTAACAATAAGAGTATGCCATTTCATTAAAGCAGTAAGTACTTTTATGCAAATTTGCTGAAACATTTTCTAAGTATTTAACCATTTTCTGAAATGGGAATGAGAAAAACTTATAGATTTCGCATCATCTTCATTTCCTTGTAATTTTCCAACTTCTGCCATAGTTCTTATAGCAGCTGAGCAGGTTTGGCTAAATATCTGTGTCGCTTAACTTACTTTCATTTTGTCAAACGTATTTGGGTACATATGTTTAAGAGTCAATATTGGAGCCATTCTAGTGATGTTTGAAGAATCGATATTAAACATTTGTTTAATAATATTCCAAGAAACATTGCCATCGGGAGTCTTGATATCATCTTTGATTAAAGTAATTCGGAAGGATTTAATTAAATGAGGATAATCAAAAATAGCAAAAATTTTGTTCGAATCTATATGAAAGAATCGCGAATCTTTTGTTACTCCTATTTTTTTATAAAAGCTCCTGTTAGTGAAGCGTTGATCACATGCAACAACTTTTACATGAAATCCTAAATTAAATGCTTCTTTTATAAAAAAATTTACATGTTTTTGTAAATCATAACTAATCATTCCATTGCTTGTGGTTGAGTAACCCAAAATATATTTCCAGTTAGAAAAAAACCCTCTTATTTGAAAAACACAAACGTATTTAGCCAATATATTTTCGCGTTTGAAGCCAGTATCTTCAAACCCCTGTCTTTCATCGTAATGAACTTTATAATTTAAATCTTTTCTGATCATCATTTCATCAAATAGAAATACAGCTGCTTTGGACTTGGCATTCATTTGCTCAATGGCGTTTTTCAAATTTTGAAATATGCATTCATTTTTACCGGGTTTAAAGAATTTAAATGGAGACCAGTTGTTTAAAGAAGCTTTTGACGGTAATTTGAAATGGAGTATGTTTTTTAAATATTTATATGTTTTAGCAGATCTTAAATTAATACTTTGCGCCAACGTTTTTTTTTCCAAAGAATATTGTCTTCTATTTCTTTCTTAACAGCATTTTTTAAAAAGTTTACTGCTAGAAGAAACATATTTTAGAGTATCGATTTTGTTTTCAATATTCGGTTTGTTTTTCAACAATATTTGTTTTCTTATATGAAATTGTATTTGGCTTTATAATTTCTTTTGATTTATCTAGCAATTGATATTTTTGATTTAGAAGACGTTGGTATATTTTTTCAGTCTTTATTCGCTGGACACAATTATTACAAAAATTATTATCCGGGGAATCGGATTCGACATTGGCTAGTCTAAATTAAGTAATTCTGCGAAAGTCATAATCTGGGACTGCAAGTTATTTCTAATTCAAAATTGTACATTTTTAAAATACTTTCATTAGACTTTGAAATGTTTATATTTTCTTCTAGGAGAAGCGTAGATATAGCCCCTTTATCCAAACCATTTTTTCTCAAAATGTTTACTGAATATTCGCAGCTTATTGGCGTTTTCTTTGTTGACTGACAACCAAAAGGGTAATGTTTTCGAATCTTTTGGAATTCGAAAGAATTTTAAATTTTCATTTTTTCTTTTAGTCATTCCGCAAGATAAAACTGCGCAATTGTTGCCTGGTAATTTTTGTTTTTTTACGTCCTTATTCATATATCTTATAATAATCCGTTAATTAAATTATTTTGAAAATTAAAATAAAACACCAGTTAATTTAAATTTTCAACAATTTTATTTTATAAATTGTTATTACAAAAATTTTAGTTAAAAAAAAACGTCATTAAAAATGATAAAATACATTGTTATTAATCTCAATTTTTTTTCAAAATAAAAGAATAAGTACACAAAGAATATTTTGTGTTAGTATATTTAATATTATCATATCACCATAAAGGAATCATATACATTGAGAATTCATCTAGAACAAAAAATGTTAGTCAATTTTGTTGATTTGAAATCACCCCAATATCGTATTTGAAATCACCCCATTATCGTAAAAAGATGACCGTAATTTTGGTATACATAGTAAAATCAAATTCTCTTGCAATTCTTAGCTTTATTTGTATTTTTCTTTTTATTATACCCTACACCTATAGAATAGGTAAAGGGGTATATTAACTTTGGTATGGTGTTTGTAACCACCTAAAGGAAGCGAGCTAGATATGGAAAAGTATATATATTTGTGATCAGCGTGACCTCCTGAGTCGATATAGCCATTTCCGCCCCTCCGTCCGTCCGTAGGCACGATAGCTCAAAAAATAATAGAGCTATCTTGATGAAATTTTAACTGTAGGTTACTAGGACTGAAAGTATGGCGGGGATTGCATATGGACGAAATCGGCCCATGGGTTCGGATTCTGGACCTTTTAATCGGTTCAAGGGCTAAAGAACATATATAAAAAATCACGATAGAACTTTTTGATCGAATTTAGGCCAAACTAGCATAATTCCGAAACCAATGAAGATAGAACCTCCAAATTTAGTATCAGGGTGTTGATTTCGATTCCCTTAGTCTTCTTGAAATTTGAGCCCAATTGAAGTAGTGGGTGGGGACCAGCCACTTAGTTCCGAGGACCTTAAAGCATATTTTCGAAATTGATAAAGATAGTAACTTGAAACAAATGTAGAAGCTGCAAATTTGGCACATGGGTGTTCTTTACTATTTACTGCGTGTCCATCTAATTTTGGATCAATTGAAGTGGTGGTTCAGTACCTCTCTTAGACCCCCCAATGTGTAAAAGCTTATCATCGAAATTAATAAAACTAGAAACTTAAAATTAAGATATAACGTTCCAATTGTGTACAAGGGTTAACTAGTATTGAAAGTATGACGGGGACTGCATATGAGCGAAATCGTACCATGGTTTCGGGTCCTGGAACCCTTGGAAAGTTCAAGGGCTAACAAACATATATCTTAAAAACACCATAACTCAAAAAATAATGCCGCTATTTTGATGAAATTTAAGCTCTAGTTTACTAGTAATGAAAGTACCATGGGAATTGGTTCTGGTCGAGTTTAATTTCGAAGTCAAAGAATATATTTCCTATTTCCTATGTGTCCCCGAAATTAATACTTAATTGTAGTGGTTCAGCTATGTTCAAAGGTACTTGCTGCATTTATGTAAAACTTATTTTTATATATAAGAATTATATGCAAAGGTCTAAATTTGTAATTGTATTTTAGAAATACATTTATTGCATATTTTGCTTTTATAAGCATTTCTATGAGGTATATAAACTAACCATTTAAAATAATTACAATTTTGAAAAATTTGGATTATTAAATATATTATGCTTTGATTATCTTTTTATCACAAAATTTAATAATTAGAATTTTTTCATTTTGTAATTTGTAATAAATATATTTTGTAATAAATATATTTTCATTTCAAGTTTTTTTGTTTTTTAATATTTTTAAATAGATAAATTAGTAAGAATTTGTAATATTTTTTAATAGATGGTGTAATTAGAAAATGTTATTAGTATTATAAAGTTAATTTGGTTAGCTATGTATTACGATCAAATTAATAAGTAAAAAAATATAAAGCAAAAAAAAGAAATTTCATTTTTCTTTTTCTATCAAAATTTTTTTATTTTATAATCAAAATATATACAAACTGCATATATACATGATACAGCGATTAATATGATATACAATTAAAAAAAAAAACAGAAGAAATATATACAAGTGTACACACATCGACTGAAATACAAACAAAAAATAAAAAAAAACAAAAAATTAAAATAAAAATAAACTAAAATACGATCAAGTTGATTTTACGAAATAAAAAAACTTGTCTAACATTTTTGTTCTACGTGAATACTCTATGTATATAGTTACTTTATGATATCACTTTAAATGATATGTATACACAGTACATATACGAACGAGCATTATACTACTGCAAGTTTTTTCTGACGTTGTTTATCCTTTTTTTATACAGAAAAGATTTTGTACAGAACTAAATTGAGATAAAACAAACAGAAAGAGAAATGTATAAAAACAAATACTCTGGAGCCAGACTAAGCATTTTAGAATATTTATATTGGAAAAATAAAAATGTATGAAACTGATCGTCTGTATGTATTATTTAGTCTGTGATTTAATTCAACATAGAATTTTTTTAAAGAGTAATTTAAAAAAAAATCGAACATTAAAAACAAACATAAGTTTAATACAATACAGAATGCAAACATCAAACTCATTATTCCTTTGATTTTGTTGTTGTTATTATCACTGTTCTTCTTTACTATTTATTCTCTTTCTATATTTTGTCATACAAAAATTCAAGTCGAATTGTTTGAGGTAAATAATGCGTAATTCAAACTCATTCCTCTCTTTATATAAAAAACAAATTTAACATTTAGTTACAACTCTGGGATACCCGTATGACCGTTGTATACACATTATATCATTATTATTATAAACATTAATATCTCTTGGCAAAATTTCAAACATACCAGCTTCATCAGGTGTATTAATCAAGGAGTTGTATGGCAGCTACTTGAACCCTCTGCGGTAGACCAACCAAATTTTGCAGTAACTTTGGCCATAAAACTAAAGTACTTTTGGCAAAATTTCAGGCACGCAGCTGCTATAGGTACAGAGTAATACTCATATATAAAAAGAAGTTGTATGGCAGCTACCCGAACCCATGGATCAAAATGGCTGGATTTAAATAGCGATGACGACAATTGGAAAAAACCGAATTTGCGAAAATTTCAAGGTCCTAGCTCCTGTATCTTTTGAATTATAGTGCGGACGGACGGACATACATATCTAAATCGATGTATTATATACTTTTAATTGAACTTGCCTGTGTCTATGACTTTATTTTTCATTCTGTCAGTTAGTGATACCATTATATTAGAATCTGACCATAAATTTATAAGAATTGTATGGTTCAGTGGTTAGCAAAGTGGCTTAGAGTGTAAATAGATCTGAGTTCGATCCTCCTTCAAAGATAAAAATTTTTTTGTTTTTTATACCCTACACCTATAGAATAGGTAAAGGGGTATATTAACTTTGGTATGGTGTTTATAACCACCTAAAGGAAGCGAGCTAGATATGGGAAAGTATATATATTTGTGATCAGCGTGACCGCCTGAGTCGATATAGCCATGTCCGTCCGTCCGTCCGTAGGCACGATAACTCAAAAAATAATGGAGCTATCTCGATGAAATTTTAACTGTAGGTTATTAGGACAGAAAGTACGGCGGGAATTGCATATGGGCGAAATCGGCCCATGGGTTCGGATTCTGGTCCTTTTAATCGATCGAAGGGATAACGAACATATATAAAAAATCACTATAACTCAACCACTAATGACCCTATCTTCATGAAATTTGTGCTGTAGCTTACTAGTAATGAAACTACTTCGGGGATTTCGTAAGGTCGGAATTGGACTATGAGTTCGGAACCTAGAACTTTTTGTTCGAATTTAGGCCAAACGAGCATAATTCCGAAACCAATGAAGATAGAACATCCAAATTTGGTATCAGGGTGTCTCTGCCTATTTCCTAAGTGTCTTTGAAATTTGGGTCCTATTGGAAAACTGGGTCGGGGACCAGCCACTCAGTTCCGTTCGTGATTACGTACGGTGAGGATTGGACAATGGGTTCGGAACTTAGAACTTTTTGATCGAATTTAGGCCAAACTAGCATAATTCCGAAACCAGTGAAGATATAACCTCCAAATTTGGTATCTGGGTGTCCCTTCCTATTTCGTAAGTGTCTTTGAAATTTGGGCCCCTTTGGAGTCGGTGTCGCCAAGTGGGTCGGGGACCAGCCACTCAGTTCCGAGAACCTTAAAGCATATTTTCGAAATTAATAAAAATAGTAACTTGAAACGAATGTAGAAGCTTCAAATTTGACTCAGGGTGTTCTTTACTATTTCTTGCGTGCCCCCCTAATTTGGGATCAATTGGAGTGGTGGTTCAGTACCTCTCTTAGACCCCCCAATGTGTAAAAGCTTATCATCGAAATTAATAAAACTAGTAACTTAAAATTAAGATAGAACGTTCCAATTGTATACAAGGGTTAACTAGTATTGAAAGTATGACGGGACTGCATATGAGCGAAATCGTACCATGGTTTCGGGTTCTGGAACCCTTGAAAGGTTCAAAGACTAACAAACATATATCTTAAAAACACCATAACTCAAAAAATAATGCCGGTATTTTGATGAAATTTAAACTCTAGGTTACTAGTAATGAAAGTACCATGGGAATTGGTTCTGGTCGAGTTTAATTTCAAAGCCAAAGAATATATTTCCTATGTCCTATGTGTCTCCGAAATCTAGACTTAATTGTAGTGGTTCAGCTATGTTCAAAGGTACTTGCTGCATTTATGTAAAATTTATTTGAATATTTAAATGAATTATATGAAAAGGTCTAAATTTGTAATTGTATTTTAGAAATACATTTATTGCATATTTTGCGTTTATAAGCTTTTCTATTAGGTATATAAACTAACCATTTAAAATAATTGCAATTTTGAAAAATTTGGATTATTAAATATATTATGCTTTGATTATCTTTTTATCACAAAATTTAATAATTAGAATTTTTTCATTTTGTAATTGAATTGGAATAAATATATTTTCATTTATTTCAAGTTTGTTTGTTTTTTAATATTTTTAAATAGATAAATTAGTAAGAATTTGTAATATTTCTTGATAGTTAGTGTAATTAGAAAATGTTTTTAGTATTATAAAGTTAATTTGGTTAGCTATGTCTTACGATCAAATTAATAACAGCTTTTATGGTGTTAAAATGACTTATGGATATGTCCTTAAATTTGAACCAAATAGGTGTAGGGTATTTCTAAGTCGGTTGCACCGACTGACTGTTTCTTTACTTTTTTTAAGTCAGTCCGTACATTTTTGGTTCATTAATTTAAAATTTATACAAGTAGGTACTTAAATAAAACAAAAAAATTGGGATTGAAACTAAAAAAAAAACTTCACCAAGAAGTGAATTTAAACATCGTGGGTTTTGAACATCTCAACATTTTATAAAATAACGAAACATGCAAAAAGTAAAATATGTAACTAATTCATCTTCAAATTTTTAAAATGCAACAAAAATTTATCAGTCATTTGTTTACTTTTCTGTATATGTATATTAGAATCGAATCATAATCTGCGTAATACAAAATGTAACGGTTCATTACGAAAGATGATTTTATTAATTTGAGATAATAAGTAAGATAATAATCTTATATGAAAAAGCGAGTGCGTATTTTGTTTTTTCTGTATATAGTATATGCAAATATAAACAAAATATATTTAAATGAATATTTTTTATTAATGACATTAATATTTCGAATTAGATTTTCAACCATGTGATTGTTATATTATTATGAGCATATGTATGTATATGTATGCAGAAGTATTATAAAAGACCATATTCAAAGAACTAGGTATTTAGAAACATACATATATATGTACAATGTGCAAAAATGCATTCAGACTTAAAGGTACCTAATAAATATAAAACAATTTTGTTTACCAAACTAGATAGTTAGATAAAGATTTTATCAAGTAGGTACTTATAATGCTTTTTAATGATATTTTTGTCTTCTGTTATAAAATTTAAATTAATTTAGAAAAGTTTACTAAAGGGGATAATTTAATAAATTATGATTAGTTAATCGAAAAACCGATTATACTACTAATGAATTGGATACAACTTGAAAATTGTCAAATTAAATATTGTATTTAATAATTTCATATACTTAAATAATTTTATAAAAAAATTGAATTAAAACTAAAAAGTATAAAATAAAATAAAATAAAAAAAAAAATCTTTTTTTCAATATATACTTTTAATAAAGTAGTACTAGCCCCCTAAAATGTAGAAAATAAAAAATTTAAGGTAGATCTTGGGAATTTGTTGGATTAATTTTAAGAAAAAGAAGAACTATCTTTCATTTCAGCAATTTACTTTTATATTTTATATTAAAACACTTTTAAATGCAAAAGATCTGCTATCAATTTTTGGTTAGTTTTAAAAATTTTAAGCTTAAAAGTTTTCAAACATTCTTATACCAGCAATTTATTATACCCTACACCTACAGAATAGTTAAAGGCGTATATTAACTTTGGTATGGTGTTTGTAACCACCTAAAGGAAGCGATGTAGATATGGAAAAGTATATATATTTGTGATCAGCGTAACCTCCTGAGTCGTTATAGCCATGTCCGCCCGTCCGTCTGTCCGTCCGTATGCACGATAACTCAAAAAATAATGGAGCTATCTTGAAAAAAATTTTAACTGTAGGTTACTAGGACTGAAAGTACGGCAGCGATTGGAAATTGGCGAAATCGGCCCATGGGTTCGGATTCTGGACCTTTTAATCGGTCTAAGGGCTAACGAACATATATAAAAAATCACTATAACTCAACAACTAATGACACTGTCTTCATAAAATTTGTGTTGTAGGGTACTGGTAATGAAACTACGGCGGTTATTGCGGACGGTGGGTAATGTACAATGGGTTCGGAACTTAGAGCTTTTTGATCGAATATACGCCAAACGAGCATAATTTCGAAGCCAATAAAGATAGAACCTCCAAATTTAGTATCAGGGTGTCTCTTTCTTTTTCCTTGATGTCCTTGAAATTTGGGCCCCATTGGAGTAGCTTATAAATGAAATTACTAAAAATAGTAACTTCTAATTTATATATAACGTTCCACTTGTGTACAAAGGTTAACTGGTATTTAAAGTACAGCACGTACTGCATATGGGCGAAATCAGCCCAAGCGTTCGGATTCTGCACTCTTTTAATCGGTCTAAGGGCTAACGAACATATATAAAAAAATCAGGATAACTCAACAACCAATGACGCTATCTTCATAAAATTTGTGTTATAGGGTTCTGGTAATGAATATACGGTGGTGATTGCGTATCTTCGGTAATGTACAATGGGTTCGGAACTTAGAATTTTTTGATCGAATTTACGCCAAACGAGCATATTTGCGAAACCAATGAAAATAGAACCTCCAAGTTTGGTATCAGGGTGTCTCTTCCTTAGTGTCCTTGAAATTCGGGACCACTTGAGTAGTGGGTTGAGGACCAGCCACTCAGTTCCAAAGACCTTAAAGCATATTTTCGAAATTAATAAATATAGTAACTTCAAACAAATTTAGAAGTTTCAAATTTGGTACATGGGTGCTCTTTACTATTTCCTGCCCGTTCCCCTAATTTTGAATCAATCAGAGTGGTGTTTCAGTACCCATTTTAGACCCCCCCCAAGGCTTAAAAGCTTATCATCGAAATTAATAAAAATAGTAACTTAAAATTAAGATAAAACGTTCCAATTGTGTACAAAGGTTAACTAGTATTGAAAGTATGACGGAGACTGGATATGGGCGAAATCGTACCATGGTTTCGGGTTCTGAAACCTTTGAAAGTTCAAGGGCTAACTAACATATATCTTAAAAGCAGTATAACTCAAAAAATAATGCCGCTATTTTGATGAAATTTAAACTCTAGGTTACTAATAATGAGAGTACCATGGGAATTGGTGCTGGTCGAGTTCGGAAGGGCATCAACATTGAATGAAGCAAATGAACGAGAGGACGGGGCAGTTTCTATAGATGAAAAGTGGGATAAAGTAATACAATCTTTAATAGAAACTGGAATAGAAACAATAACCCGATCATCGCAGCAAAGAGCCCCATGGATCTCACGAATTACGTGGGAAAACATAGCCAGACGTAAAGAGCTGAAAAACAAAATAAACTCTGAACAGGATCCGCGGCTATTGGGTGAGCTTCGCAGCGAGTAACAGAGCACATAAAATCGCGCAGAGAAGTGTAAGACGAGACAGAAGGAAACAAATAGAAAACCTTGCTACGGTAACAGAGATAGCAGCAAGAAGAGGTGATGGCAAAGCCTTATATAAGATAACAAAAATTATTATTTATAAATTAACAAAGCTGCAGGAATTGACCAAATACCCGCCGAACTTCTAAAAGCAGACATCCCCGCAACGGCAGATATACTTCTCTCATTAATTCAGACTATATGGGAAGAAGAAAAGTACCCGAATGAAAGAAAAGAAGGAGTTATTGTTAAGCTGGCAAAAAACGGTAACCTGAAGCATTGCAATAACTGGCGCGGTATTACGCTGTTATCTGTCTTCTCGAAAATAATGGCAAATATTATACTCAAAAGGATCAAAAGCAGGATTGAAAATATATTAAAAAGACATCAAGCTGGCTTTCGCAGTGGTCACTATTGTGTTTAGCATATCAACACGCTACGAATAATACTTGACCAATCAACAGAGTTCGGGTCGCCGCTACATCTTATGTTTGTAGACTTCGAGAAAGCTTTTGGTCGTGTAAACCGCGAGTATAGGGATAGGGATAGCTCTTAGTAGGTGGGGTATCCCGGAGAAAATTATTCCCATTATTAAGGAATCCCTACGAAAATGCGAGGTGTCGAGTTTTACACAATGGACAGTTGACTGATTCGTTTGAGGTGTAGCAGGGTGCAAGGCAAGGCTGTATATTGTCGCCTATAATATTTTTGGTTGTGATGGACGAAGTTTTAACCGCAACCATAGGCGTTGATGAGAGGTATGGCATTCAGTGGCGACTAGGAAAACATTTAAGCCACTCAGATTATGCTAATGATGTAGTTTTCATGGCACACATAAGAAGTGGTCTGAACGAAATGTGCTAAAATTTGAACAAATATGGCAAACGAGCTGGTCTAAAAATAAATGCAGCTAAGACCAAAAGCATGGGTACAGAGCACTCCACACATCAGCAAATTCTACTAGAAGAAAGCCAAATTGAAGAAGTAGAGCAGTTCAATTATTTAGGAAGCATGGTGATATCAAATGGGGGAACAGAAGTTGATGTTGACAGCAGAATTAATAAAGCTAGAGCTGCTTTTGGAACTCTATCAAACATATGACAGTCAAATAATATAGCTCTGCGTACAAAGCTAAAAATATTTGAAACAAACGTCAAATCAGTACTTCTATACGGCTGTGAAACATGGATGGTATCCGCCATTATCACCAAAAAGTTGCAGACGTATATAAACCGTTGTCTACGCCGCATCTTAAGGGTGCGTTGGCCGCAAATCATTACCAACACACACCTGTGGCAAAAAACGAACCAAAAGATGATTGAGGTCGAGATCCGCGAGAGAAAATGGCGATGGATCGGACATACCTTGAGGAAGCCAGAAGAAAACATTGCAAAGCAAAGTTTTGAGTGGAATCCACAAGGCATACGACGAGTGTGTAGACCAAGGAAAACATGGAGAAGTACTGTTTTGAAAGAGGCAGAAGCGCAACGCAAAACGTGGTTACTGCTAAAAGGAATTGCTAAGGATCGTGAAAGGTGGAGAGGATTTGTTGACGCCCTATTCCCCACCAGGGGTTCTAGGATCCAGTAAGTAAGTAAGTATAATGACCTAATAGTCATACGGGTATAAAAAATAAGTGAAGGCATTCCGTTTATGTTTTATATTGCGATAATAATAATAATAGCTTAATGTGTTGCGGACATGTATTGTGGAAATGTATGGTATTAAAATATGGTTAAATTGTTAACTATTTTTTGTGATACATTTTACTGTTTGACAAATGATAGTTTATGTTGTGGCGAAAATATGTATAATATTTATACATTTGTATAATGTTTATTGTGATGCAAGTAAAGTATAAATAAAAATTATTTTGCGTGTTTTGGGAGAAATATTTTATGTTAGAAAGTAAGATTGATTTGATAAAATTTTATAAATTTTTCAATGGATTTTTGTTGAAATTCCAAGGGAAGCACTTATTCCGTTTAATGTATTAAGCCCGCGTCCCTGATATATATATATATATATATTATCACAAATAATTATTTCTTTCGAATAACTTTGAGTTTAATAAAAATTATTGAGAATAACCGGAGAATTGTGATTGTAATACTTTTTTATAACTGAAATGCTCAAAATTTCTTATCTTAAATATAAAAGATGAGAATAAACCAATTCTAATCCCAATATTTCAATCTGAAATTGATATTTTCTATACCTGTAACCTTCGTAATAATTTTTTATAACAGAAATGCTCAAAATTTCTTATCATAAATATAAGAGATGAGAATTAACCAATTCTAATCCCAATCTTTCAATCTGAATTGATAGTTTCTATACCTGTAATCTGGATGAAGTCATATTTAAAAAAGAAGTAAAAATGATTCTGATTAATCCTTAGTTTAAATCAAACCAGAATTTTTCAAATTGAAAGAAACTATAGCAAAGTGAATTATGTGTAACATTAAAAAATAAGTAAATTAAGAGAATAAATTTAAAAATGATTTGAAATTGAAATTTTTTTTTTTTTATTGATAAATTCAAAAAAGTGTAGAATTTCATATTTACAAAATAATCTACTTAAATATTTTTAAGTAGATTCTTTTTTTTTTTTAACTAATCTGATAAGAAAAACAAAAAGGAAAAAAAAACAAAATAGAAATAAAAATTAACAAATAGATAAAAAGTTGTGATAATACGAAAATTAAAGTTAGATTAATTTATCGTATTTAAATAACAAAAAACTTATAATAATTACAAAATTCAATATCAAGTTTAAATACATGCAAAAAAAGAAATTGTGGTTTAATTAGCCATAAAAAACTCTTTTAGTTGCTTTTTAAAAATTAAGACCGTATTTGAGTTTTTTACGTGCCGAGGTAAGCTATTGAAATGGAATACCATTGTGGACAAGAAAGTATTCATTTGAAAATTTTGAGCTGTTAAATTATTCCGATTACGCGTATTGTATGGATGAATCTCAGAAACTTGGGATAAGATTAAGGCAGATTTGATTATTTTATGAATTAGTTTATAACATAATACACACATTTCAAAAATTTTAAGTATGTCCAATGGAAGAATTTTTACATTATACAGTTGACTTGAAGAAGTTAACATAGGTAGGTTGTTTATAGATTTTACTGCTTTGTTTTGAAACCTGAAGTTCTCGAAGCCTATATGCTGACGCAGACGATCAAATCGAATTGAAATATACCAATCGCGAATGAATATGTGCAAAGTATATATTGGATAGTACTTGCTTTGGTAAATTTTTACGTATCCTATTTGGTGCTGCAACATATGGTATAATTTACTTTTTTAAGTAATTAATGCTATCTTCCCATTTCAAATTTTTATCTATATGGAGTCCAAGATATTTAATTGTATTTACTTTCTCTACAAATTCATTATTTAAAATTAGTTTGTAAGTATCAGGTATATTTCTTTTAAATATCATATATTTTGTTAGTTTTTTTAATTTTAAGTTTATTAGAACTAAAATATTTGTCAAGTGAATTAACGTCCGATGCCATTTCTAAACATATTTTCTATCGATACTTCACTGAAAACTAACAGAGCATCATCCGCATACATAGTTAAGGTACCGATTAAGGGAACATTAAAAACATCATTAATGTAGATGAAAAACAGTAGTGGTCCAAGAATTGACCTCTGTGGGACACCTTTATGTACTACACGATGAATATACGATCCAATTTGAACATGTTGAGTTCTATTAGACAAATAACTGCTAATAAGGTTTGTAGACTCATTAGAAAATTGCGAATTTTTCAATTTTTGCAGTAAAATTTCATGGTCTAATGAGTCAAATGCTTTTTGCAGATCAATACTTATAATTCCCGTAACACAATTATTAGATATAGAAATTTGTATCTCATTCAGAACTTCAATACAAGCAGATGACGTACTTGGGGTTGGAACAAACCCAAATTGATTTGCATGAATTAAATTAAAATTTATACAATGGTCCCATGTTTGGTTAAATAAAATTTTTTTTAACAGTTTTGAGAAAACTGGCAGCACTGATATGGCCCTATAATTGTTTAAATCTTGTTTTGAACCACCTTTGTGTAAAGGAGTTATTTTTGCAATTTTGCGCTCATTAGGAAAACAACTCTTTTTGATGCAATTATTGAAAAAATTCTTCAATGTAATTATTTTTTCATTGGATAGGGACTTAAGATCTTTAACAGACAGACAATCATATCCAGCAGAAATATTATTTTTTACATTTTTTATATATTCAGTCAGTGTAGAAATTGAAACAGGTTTAAAAAAGAACTGGTTATCTCAAATAAATAATTCAAACCGAAACTACTTTCGTCACACTCTGTATCTATATTTTGATATCTAATATTATTATTTATAGAAAAATTATCATTAAAACAATTTACGATTTTAAAAGGGTCTTGTATCATAATCCCATTATAATTGATATTTTTAGGTAAATTATTGTTGTTGTAATTTATTGTTCTATTATACATGGAATAATTAATTATTTGCCATAATTTCTTTGGATTGTTTATGTTCTGTTTATACTGATCAATAAGAAATTGTTTTTTTTTTAATTTTTTTTGATTTGTAAACCGGTTTCTTACCTTTCTAAATTCAGCTTGTATATAAGAATTATTAGGATATAATTTTGTCAATTTATACAGTCTTTCTTTTTCTTTCGATAATTCTAGTAATTCACGCGTCATGAATGGTCTTAAAAATTTATGTTTGTACAATTTAATATTGTGTTTAGTATTAAGGTGAACTATTTTAATCCATTTAGAAATAAAATCATTGTAGTTTAAGTTATCATAGTTAAAATTTAAGTTATTAAATTCTAAAACAGATTTTGTTTTGTTAATAATAGTTTGAGTTTGTGTGTTATTATGAAGATTTGATCTTAGAGTTTTTATTTATAATAATAATATTTTATGATCACTCAAAGAATTTTGATTTATAGAAAGTTTATAATCAAATGATAAAAGATCAGTGCAAAAATTATCAATTATCGTTGATCAATTATCGTAGGTTTGACCAGTTCTCGTTGGCATTGAAGGTGATATGGAATTTAAAATAATAAAACCATTAGAATTTAATGAATTAGTGTAACTTTGTGTATGGTTTCCGTTTTCTAAAAGATTTATATTGAGGTCGCCAACTAAATATAAGTTATTAAAAGTGTTGGTAAAGTTGCTCAATTCTGTTTATGAAATCTACAATTGAATTGGATGGATTAGGCGATCTATAAACTGCAAAAATCTTAAATTTTAATTTTGGAATTTCTACAAGTAAAATGTTATAAAAACTATCGGCGTTTTCATAAATAATATGGCCACACGTGCACGCCATCTCCTCTATTTGTGATTTCTCGAAATGAATGAAACCCAACATAATGTGGAATATTGGCAAATATTTCTTCACCACAAAGTAACCAAGTTTCACTTATGACAACCACATTAATTATCGTATTATACTGGCTAATTATTTCATGTATTTTATCCAATTTGTTTAACATACTTCTTGAATTTATATATAATATTTTGAATGGTTTTGAATCTAGAATTAAGTTTTGATTAAAAAAATAGTCTATATTGCAAACATTATTCATAAGAGAAAAAAATAAAATGAAATAACAAATTAATTAAAAATAATATTACAGATTTAAAACTAAAAGAGAAAAAAGGTATAATGAATGATACTTAAATAACTAAAGCTCTTCCTCATTGCTATGAAATACCGCACCATCATGGATTTTCTTGAGCAAATCTTCACTGTTATCTGGTATCTGATCATAATTCCCATTATGAATTTTCTTCAGCAAACTATCAATAGCATATTCATTTTTTAATAGAATAGGTTTTTGATGTAGCATTTATTTTTGCATAAACTTTACCATATAAAACATAAACAGCAAATTAACCATATATTTTTAACTTTTTTGAATAATTGAAAAGTGTGATTGTATTTGTTGTCAAAGCGTCAACGTAATGAATATGTTTAAAATTTGGTAAATTTTTGGGTGTTTTTTTATTACGCATAAAGTTTGTTTTAATAGTTGAGTTAGAAAATTCTACTCTTGCAATCACCTTTTCATATTCTTTGCCATTTTTGGACATTATTTTATAATGTTTGACAATGTTGGTATTAATAATATCGTTTGGGGATACATTAACTTCCAAAGCTTTAGCAGCCTCCAATGTTTGGGAAATAATATCGTCATTATTTTTAAATTTATAGGAATCGCCTCTTAAAATTATTTGTTTGCAGACATTAGAATTTTCTAAGTGATAAATAACTTTGTTCATGACTAATAGTTTTTCATTGAGATTTTTGTTTGCTTTTTTTATCTCTTTATTTTCTTGCATAATTTTTTTTAACTTATATTGACGTCTTCATATTGTACGTTGACAAAATTAACCAAATTTCGCATATCCTTTATCTCATTTGTTATAGTATCCCGTTTTGATAGGATTGTGTTATACTGGACTTTCAAACTAGATTCATTGGTTTTTTCTGTTAAATACTTTTTTGTGGAGAACACATATGGAGAACCATGGAGAACACATATCGCAGTGAAATGGTGCTTCTTCATTACTGTTCAACACATCATAAGTATTTTTATTGATTCTGGAACATTTTAGGTGAATCCATTTGGTACAAGTATCGCATTGAAGACTGAGATCTTCTTCATCGCTTGAAATAATTTCGATGTTGCAAACCTGACATTCGGACCTACTTTTATTTTGATTAGTTGAATATATCTTATTTTTACGTGGCATTTTACTTTTAGCACTATACTTTTTATCAAATTAATATTCAAAAAAAAAAAAAACAAATTAATATAATTTTTTGATTTAAAAAATTTTTTTTTTTTTTTTTAATTTTTTTGCGGGAGTTCAATTTTTATTGACTTGACAGATCAAGTGTTTCCAACCAACCAAATAATACTCAATCAAAGGTACTAAATCATTCAACAGTAACTGTAATACACCAAAAATTAATAATCTGGAAAAGAAGTGATTGTTGCTTGTGTTAAAAAAAATTTAAATCTGCAATTTTGTTCTTTTGTTTTTTAATATTTTTAAATATATATATTAGTAAGAAATTTTATGTGGTTATTCTGATATACCAAAATTCCGCATTTAGTATGCTGCAATAAGAATTTATTTCACGATTTTTATTTAAAATATTTTTGTTTTGTATATGCTGCAGTCCGTCGAAATGGAAAAGGAATGAAAATTAATGAAACTTCTTTCAACACAATTAGTCATTCGAAAGCATTATAGGAAGTATTTTTTATTCTAATTAATTTTGTTTTTTAGAACGAAAAGTGAATATTGTAATTGTTTACATAAGTTTTTTTTGTAATAATTTTTAAGAAAAGTTTTTACTATTTTATTCTATTTTTATTTATTTTACTTTTTATAAAAATTTATTAAAAATAATAATAGTTGTAAAAAAGCCGCACAAAAACTCATTTCCTTCCATCAGCATGTTTTCCTTTTGAATTATTTCTTTGTACTAAACGAACATAAAAACAAGTAAAAATATGATTCTGATTAATCCTTAGTTCAACCGACTTAGAAATACCCTACACCTATTTGGTTCAAATTTAATGAGATATCCATAAGTCATTTTAACACCATAAAAGCTGTTATTATTTTGATCGTAAAACATAGCTATCCAAATTAACTTTATAATACCAAAATCATTTTTTAATTACTTTATCTACTCAAAAATATTACAAATTCTTACTAACTTATCTATTTAAAAATATTAAAAAACAAAAAAACTTGAAATAAATGAAAATATATTTATTTCAATTCAATTACAAAAGTGAAAAATTTTAATTATTAAATTTTGCAACAAAAAGATAATCAAAGCATAATTTATTTAAAAATTAAAATTTTTCAAATTTGCAATTATTTTAAACTGTTGGCCCCACTACTCAAATTGGGCCCAAATTTCAAGGACACTAAAGAAATCGCAAGCGATACCCTGATACCAAATTTGGAGGTTCTATCTTCATTGGTTTCGGAATTACCTATAGAATAGGTAAAGGTGTATATTAACTTTGGTATGGTGTTTGTAACCAACTAAAGAAAGCGAGCTAGATATGGAAAAGTATATATATTTGTGATCAGCGTGAACTCCTGAGTCGATATAGCCATGTCCGTCCGTCTGTCCGTAGGCACGATAACTCAAAAAATAATGGAGCTATCTTGATGAAATTTTAACTGTAGGTTACTAGGACTAAAAGTACGGCGGGGATTGCATATGGGCGAAATCGGCCCATGGGTTCGTATTCTGGACCTTTTAATCGATCGAAGGGCTAACGAACATACATAAAAAATACCGATAACTCAACAACTAATGATGCTATCATCATCAAATTTGTGCTGTAGGTTACTAGTAATGAAACTGCTTCGGGGATTGCGAAAGTTCAGGATTGGACAATGGGTTCGGAACCTAGAACTTTTTGATCGAATTCAGGCCAAACTAGCATATTTCGGAAACCAATGAAGATAGAACCTCCAAATTTGGTATCAGGGTGTCTCTTCCTATTTCCTAAGTGTCTTGGAAATTTGGGCCCCATTGGAGTAGTAGGTCGGGGACGAGCCACACATATCAGAAGACCTTAAAACATATCTTTAAAATTAATAAAGATAGCAACTTGAAAAAATGTAGAAGCTTCAAATTTGGCACAAGGGTGTTCTTTACTATCTTTTGCGTGTCTCCCTAATTTGGGATCAATTGGAGTGGTGGTTCAGTACCCCTCTTAGACCACCCAAGTTTTAAAAGTTTAAAATCGAAATTACTAAAAATAGTAACTTAAAATTAAGATAGAAAGTTCAAATTCTGTACAAGGGTTAACTAGTACTATAAGTACAGCGCGGACTGTATAAGGGCGAAATCACCCCAAGGGTTCGGATTCTGGACCTTTTAATCGGTTTCAGGGCTAACGAACATATATAAAAAATCACGATAACTCAACAACTAATGACGCTATCTTCATGAAATTTGTGCTGTAGGTTATTGGTAATGAAACTACGGCGGCAATTGCGTACGATGAGGATTAGACAATGGGTTCGGAACTTAGAACTTTTTGATCGAATTTAGGCCAAACTAGCATAATTCCGAAACCAATAAAGATAGAACCTCCAAATTTGGTATCAGGGTGTAGCTTCAGATTTCCTTAGTCTCCTTGAAATTTGAGCAGAATTGGAGTAGTGGGTGGGGACCAGCCACTCAGTTCCGAGGGCCTTAAAGCATATTTTCGAAATTAATAAAGATAGTAACTTGAAACAAATGTAGAAGCTTCAAATTTGACACATGGGTGTTCTTTACTTCCAGCGTGTCCCTCTAATTTTGGATCAATTGGAGTGGTGGTTCAGTACCTCTTTTAGACCCCCCAATGTGTAAAAGTTTATCATCGAAATTAATAAAACTAGTAATTTAAAATTAAGATAGAACGTTCCAATTGTGTACAAAGGTTAACTAGTATTGAAATTATGACGGGGACTGCATATGGGCGAAATCGTACCATAATTTCGGGTTCTGGAACCCTTGAAAAGTTCAAGGGCTAACAAACATATATCTTAAAAACACCATAACTCAAAAAATAATGCCGCTATTTTGATGAAATTTAAACTCTAGGCACAAATAAATAATATACAGATGTCTCAATTCGTAAAAAAAATGACCCCAAGTAATTTTAGCACATAGATGTCGCTACTATGACCGTTTGGAACTAAAAATTAGATCTATGGTGAAATAAGAAATTGATTAAAAAAATCCAAAATATACCATGCACAAAAAAAAATCTTCTGTGGTAAAAAATTTTACTCACCACTCACTCCATTAGAAATTAAGCGTTGTTATTGTTTTCGAGTCGATCACATTTTTATCTATGTGGTAGTTCTACTGAACTTATATAATGTATACATAAATAAATAGAATATCGCTGTGTACTTAGATTAGATTATAATAATTATATATGGATATGTGGTATAATATTATTATATGAATTATAATATACATACATACAAATATATTAATTGTGTATTCATTTATTATAATATAAGAATAAAATAATAGAAGTTGAAAATTCAAATTCAAAAGTTGAAGGAAATTTTTTTTAAAGGTAAGTAATTTTTTAAGTATATTTTTTTACTACATTATATTATAAGAAGTATATAATTTTAATAATTTTTTATTTTTTATCAGCAATAATTTAAAATGGCTTCGCAAAAACGAATTTGCCATATTTTGAGTTGCAAAGCGGACTCAAAAACATTTCCTGACCGGCAATTTTTTAAGTTCCCTAAAGAAAATTCAAGGATGTATAGGGAATGGAAGGCTGCAGTAGGAGAATTTAACATGAGAAGAGTTAAAAAATCTCTTATATGCAGCAAATATTTTCAAAGTAGTGATATAGGTAAGGTACGCTATTATTTTTAAATTTTTTAAATTAATTATTAAAGTAGGTAGCATCTGTAGTATTTACGAATGTAGTATTTCGTTTTTCTTACCTAAATATGTACACAAATTATCATAAAAGTAACTATATTCATGGAATATTGATGTATAATTAAATATTTAGCCAGTTTTTTTAATTTAGTAAAAATTAGTTTTTCACGGTTATCATATTTTGGCGAACATTATATAATTAATATATATAATTTGGCGAAAATTATATAAATATATTAGTCAACTATGATTCTAACTTCTTTTTGTTTTGGTTTTTGTTCATATTATATTAGTCGCTGTATGTAAAAATATTCTCGATTGCATTGTATTGTAATAGGAAAAGATTTATGGAAGAGTTTATTTTTTTCTTTCCTCCTAGTATTTTACTTGCATATTCTTCTTATCTCTGAATATTTTTTCAAATTATGTAAAAAAATTTTATATAATTAATCCTGTTAAGTTTCCTTTTTAATTGAATTTTTTTTTCTACATGAATAGGTACTCTATGTATATAATTACTGTATGATACGAAATTTAATTCTTTTAAATTAATATTAAATTTATTAAAATGCAGGTATACGACGTTTAAAAAAAACTGCTGTGCCAAAATTTGCGCTAGAGAAATATGAAAATTCATATTTCGAAAATGATGATGCCCTTAATGTTAATCATTTTGATCGAACTTATGCACGAGTTAACTATTTAAAGCCGACACTTCTGAATGATTTGGACGAAAGTGTTGATATTGAAGAATTAAATAGAGCTGCAAGAGTTGTAGATTCAAATAAATTCCAAAATGAATTTTTAAAGTGTGAAAATTGCTGCAAACAACAGCACTTTTACATTAATTCATTAAGAAAATTGAAAAAAGAAAAGAAAGTTTTGACAACAAAGTTGAATAACTTTAAAAAAACGAAAAAGATGCTTTTAAGAAAAATTAGTAGATTGAAGCAGATCAATCAAAATTTAGAAAAAGAAAACCGTTTTCTGTTAGAAAATTTAATTGACCGATTACCCGTAAGTAAAAATTCTAAAATATTTTCTAAATTAATTCTTTCTGACAAAAATAAAAATTTCATGGAGGACGAAAAATGGATTTCTCAAGTTATCTTTTTTCGTTCTTCAGCAGGTTACAACTTTTTAAGGGATCAGCTTGGTTTTCATTTACCACATCCCTCTTCTTTGCATAGATGGATAAAAATCAAAAGTTTGTTACCTGGAATGGACATTAATGTCTATCAGGAATTAAAGAATTACGTTAATTCAAATTTAAATGAAATTGAAAAGGAAGTAGTTCTTATTTTCGACGAAATGAGTATACAAATGAATTTATCATATAATAAACATAAGGATATAATAGAGGGTTTTGTAGACTACGGGAAAAATACAAGATTAAATGAATGTGCAAAGTTGGTTTGTGTATTCATGTTTAGGAGTATTTGTGGGAAATTTAAGCAACCATTATACTATGTTGCTTGTCCAGGTAGTATACCAAAATGTCAACTCGAGTTAGAGTTATATAAATGTCTGGAGATTTGCAAAAATCTTCAATTAAATGTCAGAGCTATTTGTTGCGACCAAGGTCCAACTAACCGTAGTCTTTTTGCTAGTTTGAATATTTCACAAAATAATTCCAGTTTCTTATATAAAGACCAAATAATTTATTTTATGTACGACATTCCTCATCTTTTTAAGAGTGTTAGAACCAATTTAAATAAACATAATTTATTTACTAGTGATGGGGAAATAAGCTGGAAAGTTGTTGAGTATCTATACAACTTAGAAAAAACAAATACTACCAAAATGTGCCCTAAATTAACTAATGCACATATTAATCCTACAAATTTTCAAAAAATGAGTGTCAAACTAGCTACACAAGTTTTAAGCAGAAGTGTTGCTTGTGGAATCGAAGCTCTTATAGCATTAAATAAATTTCCACTTAATATCAAAAAGTTTGCAAAACCAACAGCGGAATTCATTAAAAAGATGAATAAACTTTTTGATGTGTTGAATGGGAACCCACCACTTCAGCGAAATGAATATAATTTTAGTTTTCTTAGAGAAATGAGAGAATATATTTTAAATATTAAACCAATGGGTCCTGCAAGAGAACCTTTTTGTTTTAAAGGTCTGGTAATCACAATTGACAGCGTTCTCAAACTAACTGCAACATTATTTTCGTCTAATGACAATATTTTTTATATTTATGCCAATAAGTTGAACCAAGATCCACTCGAAAATTTATTTGGTAAGTTGAGGGCTAGAAATGTTAATAAAAACAATCCGAGTGTTGCCGAGTTTAGCTCCTCATTTGCCAAAATAATTTCTTTAAACATTCTGTTTAAATCAAAATTTTCAAATTGTGAGGAAGACGATTGTGATTTCCTTCGCCTAGATTGGGATATAGTTTTGCAAAATACTGAAGAAACTTCTTTCAATTTATCCAATGGGAATGAACTATCTGAACAAAGCGATGATATTCAAATTGACGACATTGAAAATAATATGAACGTAGGTAATAACACAATAGCAGTAGAGGTACCTAATATAACCGATGTTGCAACAAGGTACTTTGCGGGGTACTGCATTTTCAAAATGTTCAAAAAAATAGGTAAAAATTGTGAAAATTGTTCTAACGAAATGTTAAAAAACAAAAATAATTATAATTTAACAGAAATTCTTATAAAATTAAAAGAATATGAAACTTCAACCAATTATCCAATTTTATCATGGCCTTCAGAAAAGTTCTTTCAAATATGCCGCTTGCACGTAAGTGTCTTTTCTCAATATTTTCAAAAAACACCCTTCGTACGAAACTTAAAACAAAATATCGTCAAACAATGCGAACAAAAAATAAATTTTCATTTTCCCGATTGGTTTCAGAAAGATAATAGTTGCTATGAACATAGAGTCTTATGTACTGATTTCTTAATTCTAGTTTTACTTTGGAAAAATAGCAAGTGGGTTTTGGACAAGAAACAAAATCAAGTTCAAAATAAAAAATTAAGAAATACAATGCATATTTAATTGTCTGTCCGTATTTTTAGCAATCTGTATTCGTCAGTTTGTCTGTCTGTTTAAAAAAAAATAAAGAATATCAATTAATTTTTGTCTGTCTGTCTTTCCGTCAATCTTCATTCCCATGTGTTTTTTGGTCTGCCTAAGAAAACTAAAAGGAATTTTTAAACTATAATAAAAAAATAAATTCATTTTTAATTGTCTGTTCGTCTGTTTATCTATCTGTACATCAGTCTGTTTGTGTGTCTGTCTAACAAATAATAAAAAACAACTGCTCTTCTGTTTTTCAGTTTAAAAGTACATACATACACATATATATATATATATATATATAATGTATTATTATATGATTTTTTCATTTGAATTCATTTGTTTTTTATCTGTCTATCTGTCTATTGTCATTTATCCATCAGTGTGTTTGTCTGTCTGATATTTACGAATGATTAACAGCTAAGAGCTATTTTTTTTTTGTTTCCCTTATATTAAGTACATAGCTAAATTTCTTTAATAAATAATTTCCATAAAACATTAAGGCACAGCAATTTTTTTTAAGGTCGTAACTCGTAAGTATATTTATCTATTGGTTTGAAATTAATTATGTTTTAATTTTGTTTTATTTTTTATTATTTAGTTTGTATAAGTATATGTATAGTTGTGAAATAATTATTTTTAAATTTATTTTTACATTTTTTTTTTTACTTTCTTATTTGTGAATAATTATGATGGCTGTTTTTATTTTTATTTTGAATTGTTTTTTAAATTTTTTTGTTTGCATATTTTATTTAATTTATAATAATAATAAGGGTTTTTTATGCCAAATGGAATTTTATTACATACATTATGTATTTTGAATTATTAATCATTAATCAATAATTTCCACTTGGCTTTTTCCCTTTATAAATAAAATTTAAATTAAAAGGAATAACAATGTAGTTTTTTTATCAAATTTTATAGGTACTTTATTAGGTGCTGAGTGCTGACTACATTTAGAATTTACGCATAATAATTTTACTTAATCGTAGATTATGTATCATTATTTATAGGTGAAGATTACACTGAATTAAATTCTGAACTTTATTATAATTTTGACTTTTAAAAGAAAAAAATATACCTACACAGTTGTTTCGGCTTTTTTCGTTTTATTAAAAAAAATAAAATAGAAATTGAATTTTTGAGTTGATTGGGTTTTTTTTATTTAGAGAAAAGTAAATTAATTTATGGAAAAATTGAAAAAAATTTTTTTCAGATAGGTATCAATTTACTTTTCTCTTAAGTATGTACGCACTCACATATTTATTTTTATTTCTCAACAAAAATCTATTCAGTTTACCTATTAACAATTAACAAACATCTATACCCGGTGTACGGGATTTGAATTTTTCACACTAAATAATCTATTTTGCTCTTATAAAAACTTATAAATTTAGACTATTCTTCAGTTACACTTGCTAGACAAAATTAAAATTTCGTTGTTTGTCCTTCGCTATAACTCTATATATATTACGGCAAAGAGATATGCACATACATATGGATGCCTGTATGTAGGTATGTATATCAAAAATTTTAAAACTCTTATTTTTTTTAAAACAAAGCAAAAAATTTTTATATATTTCATAGTAAAAAAAATAACACAAAAAAAACAAAAACAAAAGCAATAAAAACTATACAACATCCATATAAAAATGGCTTATTAAAAAAAACATATTCATTCAAAAGTAATATTTTCATCTATTTGTGTTTTTTAATTTATAAACACATGCAAATACTTATACCACCTTATACGATGAGTGGTGAAAGTAAAAGGTATTTTTGCCTATGGTGTAATTTTAAATAAATTATTTCAATTTTATTTAATTCTAAAACCAATTTTGTCAATTGGTTTCGATCTTAACTAATCTTAATAAAATGTCTTAGATCAATGTCTATTAAAAATTAATGGACCTTAAGAAATGGAACACTTTTTTTGTATGGAATGAGACATCTGTATGTTATTTATTTGTGCTCTAGGTTACTAGTAATGAAAGTACCATGGGAATTGGTTGTGGTCGAGTTTAATTTCAAAGCCAAAGAATATATTTCAAAGAATAGAAATTTAGACTTAATTGTAGTGGTTCAGCTATGTTAAAAGGTACTTGCTGCATTTATGTAAAATTTATTTTTATATTTAAATGAATTATATGAAAAGGTCTAAATTTGTAATTGTATTTTAGACATACATTTATTGCATATTTTGCGTTTATCAGCTTTTCTGTTGGGTATATAAACTAACCATTTGAAATAATTGCAATTTTGAAAAATTTGTATTATAAAATATATTATGCTTTGATTATCTTTTTTTTATCACAAAATTTAATAATTCAAATTTTTTCAGTTTGTGATTGAATTGGAATAAATATATTTTCATTTATTTCAAGTTTTTTTGTTTTTTAATATTTTTAAATAGATAAATTAGTAAGAATTTGTAATATTTTTTAATAGATAGTGTAATTAGAAAATGTTTTTAGTATTATAAAGTTAATTTGGTTAGCTATGTTTTACGATCAAATTAATAACAGCTTTTATGGTACAGTTGCACCGACTGACTGTTTCTTTACTTGTTTTTCCTTTATGTCCCCCAATTTTGTGTGAATAAAAGCAAAATTCGGATACTTCCTAAATACCTCGAAACACTTAAAGCATACCTCTGAAATAATAAAGCAAAAAATTTTAAACTTAGTTCAAAGTAGTTCTGTACTGTTTGCTTAATGTTCTTGAGATGGTTTGAAGTGCAGATTCGTGTAACTCTCAATTTAATTTGTATTTAATGTACTAATTCGGTTGCATCGCTTTACTAATCTTTAATTACTTGTTTTTGTTTCCTTTTTGAAGCACTTAGCTCCTATACAAGCAAAGTCTGTATTGATCAATATTTTTGCTACAACTAAATTATTTGACTATAAACTAATATTGTGCCATAATAAACTGTTAGTTTATGTTCCTATTAGAAAAGCTTATAAACGCAAAATATGCAATAAATGTATTTCTAAAATACAATTCCAAATTTAGAACTTTTCATATAATTTATTTAAATATAAAAATAAAGTTTACATAAATGCATCAAGTAACTTTGAATATAGCTTAAGTATCGTACACAATGTATTAATTATATATCACCTATGGTAATAATTCAATAAAATATATTATATAATACAAATTTAAAAAAAAGGAATTTAATCGTTTGTAAAAACAAATATTTTGTTTTTAATTTATAAAATATTACACAAAATATGTTTTATGGTAAAATTCTTAGCCTTTTAAAAATATAAAAGTGTTAAATAATAAACGGCAATAGGAAAGAACCCTCGTGTATCAAATTTAAAGTTTCTATCTTCACACGGGATATAGGAAATATATTCTTTGGCTTTGTAATTACACTGGTTTGCCTCAAATTGATCAAAAGCTTCTAGAATCCGAACTCATTGTCTGAACTCGACCAGAACCAATTCCCATAGTACTTTTATTACTAGTCCTAAAGAGTTTAAATTTCGTCAAAATAGCGGCATTATTTTTTGAGTTATACTGTTTTTAAAAAATATGTTTGTAATCCCTTCAACTTTTCAAAGGATTCAGAATCCGAAAACATGGTACAATTTCGCCCATATACAGTCCACGTCATACTTTCAATACTAGTTAACTTTTGTATACAATTGGAACGTTCAATCTTAATTTTAAGTAACTATTTTTATTCATTTCGAAGATAAGCTTTTAAACCCTGGGGCGTCCAAAAGAGGTATTAAACCACCACTCCAATTGATACAAAATTAGGGCGACAAGCAGAAAAAAATAAAGAACTCCCATGTTCTAAATTTAAAGCTTTTACATTTGTTTCAAGTTACTATCTTTATTAATTTCGAAAATATGCTTTAAGGTTTCGTAACTGAGTGGCCAGTCCCCGATCCACTACTGCAATTGGGCCCAAATGTCAAGGACACCAAGGAAATCTGAAGCGATACCCTGATACAAAATCTAGGTTCTATCTTCATTTGACCTATCTTCTATCTTCATTTGCTTCGGAATTATGTTCGTTTAGCCTAAATTCCATAAAAAAGTTCTAGGTTCCGAACCCATGGTCCAATCTCGACCGTACGCATTCCCCGCCGTAGTTTCATCACCAATAACCTGGAGCACAAACTTCATGAAGATAGCGTCATTAGTTGTTGAGTTATAGTGATTTTTTTTATATGCTCGTTAGCCCTGAAACCTTATGCAGCCCGCTCTACTTTAAATAGTAGTTAACCCTTGTACATTGGAACGTTCTGTCTTAATTTTAAATTACTATTTTTATTAATTTCGAAGATAAGCTTTTAAACCTTGGGGGGTCTAAGAGAGGTACTGAACCACCACTCCAATTGATCCCAAATTAGGGGGACACGCAAGAAATTGTAAAGAACCCCTTTGTGCCAAATTTGAAGCTTCTACATTTTTTCAAGTTGCTATCTTTATTAATTTTAAAGATATGCTTTAAGGTTTTCGGAAATGTGTGACTGGTCTCCAACCCACTACTCTAATGGGGCCCAAATATCAAGGAAATAGGAAGGGACACCCTGATATGAAATTTAGAGGTTCTATCTTCATTGATTTCGGAATTATGCTCGTTTGGCCTAAATTCGATCAAAAAGTTCTAGATTCCGAACTCATTGTCCAATCCCGATCGTACGCAATCCCCGCCGTAGCTTCATTACTAGTAACCTACAGCACAAATTTGATGAAGAGCGTCATTAGTTGTTGAGTTATCGTGATTTTTTATATATGTTCGTTAGCCCTTCGATCGATTAAAAGGTCCAGAATCCCAACCCATGGGCCGATTTCGCACATATGCAATCCCCGCTGCACTTTCAGTCCTTGTAACCTACAGTTAAAATTTCATCAAGATAGCTCCATTATTTTTGAGTTATCGTGCCTACGGACGGACGGGCGGACATGGTTATATCGAATCAGGAGGTCAGGCTGATCACAAATATATATACTTTTCCATATCTAGCTCGCTTCCTTTAGGTGGTTACAAACACCATACCAAAGTTAATATAATTTATTTATTTATTTGAACCAAAACAAGGTTTTTACAAAAAAAGTTCTTAAAACTAAAACTTATAATTAACTTGAAATTTGATTACATAGCAAAAAAATTTTAAATACATTAAGAATCAAAAGTTTATTTATTTGTTTATTTGTAGAAAAAGCATACAAAGCAAAAACACAGTTGAAATTAAATTTATGAATACTAACTGTATTAACTAACTGTATAAAGTAATTAAATTAAAAAATAATATGAACTTGAAGTGTAATATGATATAATGAAGGTTAAAATTATTGGCTTAGGTCATGAATGAATTTTAAGTTTAATTTGTGTTTAAAAAGGTATCGAGAAATTTGTGTAGAATAAAGTTGACTGTGTTTATTGAATGTAATGCAACATCTATTTATTGGTTCATTTTTTCCATATTCAGTAACTAAACTGAATTAAAAAATAATATGAACTTGAAGTGTAATATGATATAATGAAGGTTAAAATTATTGTCTTAGGTCATGAATGAATTTTAAGTTTAATTTGTGTTTAAAAAGGTATCGAGAAATTTGTGTAGAATAAAGTTGACTGTGTTTATTGAATGTAATGCAACATCTATTTATTGGTTCATTTTTTCCATATTCAGTTCTATGAGTATTTTCAACTAAGTATTTAGTGCTTCTCGTATTTCTCGCACCATTTTTTATTTGAAAGTTATCCAATAAATACCGAATTAATGTTTTTTCTTAAGACGTCAAAAGTAAAGCAGGAAGAAAGAATTTGCCTGCGTAAGGATAACGTTAACATATTTAATGAATTAAGTCTTACGAGATAGCTAGGCAGAATTGAATAATCTCTAGGATTATATTGTTTTCTTAAAGCGAAAAGAAGAAATTGCTTTTGCACGGCTTCTATTCTATCAGAATGCATTTGAAATGCAGGATCCCACACAATATTAACATATTTAAGAATAGAACGTACTAAAGAACAATAAAGAGCTTTAGTTACAGCAATGTTGCTAAATTCTTTAGCTCTTCTTTTTATAAAGCCGAGCATTTCGTTTGCCCTGGAAATCATAAACTCATAATGAAGATGGAAGTTCAGTTTATCATCCAACAGAATCCCTAAATCGGTAATGCTTTTAGCCCTTTCAAGGGTTACATTATTTATATTATAACCGAATGAAATGGTAGATCTCTTACGCGTAAAACTTATAACCTTGCATTTTTCAATGTTTAGTTCTAGTTTATTAGAGAAGCACCATTCTTGTAGAGAATTAAGATTTGTCTGAAGTAATGCAACATCAGAACTATTTTTAATTACATGATAAATCTTGAGATCGTCAGCAAATGCAACATGTGACACACCGAAAAGTTTACTAGAAAGATCGGAAATGAATATATTAAACAAGAGTGGTCCTAAGTGGCTACCTTGTGGTACTCATGATGTAACATTAATTGGGTCCGACAAAAAACTTTGAAATTTGATATTTTGGGTTCTATTTGTAATATAGGAGAATATCCAGTAAAGAAAAGAGCCCGAAATACCTAAAGTTGCAAGTTTGTTTAGTAGAATTTTGTGATCAACACGATCGAATGCTTTGCTGAAGTTCGTGTAAATAGCATCAACTTGGTGCCCATTTTCCATTTTATTATGGATTTCAGAAGTATAAACTAAAAGGTTTATTGTTGTGGAACGACCTTTTCTGAATCCATGTTGTTGTTCGTTTAGTTTTGTATTTATGATGGGCGTAATTTTGTTTAAAACAATTTTTTCGAACAACTTTGGAATAGTCGATAAAATAGCATTGCCACGGTAATTTTCGACGAATAGTTTATCACCCTTTTTATGAATAGGGGTAAGATAAGAAGATTTCAACAAGAGGGAACTTTACCTTCAAACAAGAGGGAACACACCTGAAGAAAGAGATTTATTAAAAATATAATCAAATGACTAAGTTAGATAACTAACACAGTTGTATAAAAAAGTCGGTGGGATTAGGTCAGTATACCCTTATACCTATTCTATAGGTGTAGGGCATAAAAAATATACCTTTAGATACAAAAAATATTGTACGAAACATAGACTGTGGTTTCTGCAAAAATGTTAACAGTCGAACGAATTTCATCATACCATTTTTTTCGAATGCGGAACAGACTGTTTTATTCAAACAAAGCTTTCGACAAAATTCAGAATAACCATATTAATATTTTTGACCTGTAAAGTTAATTAGAAAATTTTTTTAGTGCAATAAAATTAATTTAATGAATTATGTCTTAATCTTCTCATTCACACACCATATTATTTCTCAATATTTGATATTGTGCAATAAAATTGATCATTTGTGTGTATTATTGGAACATTGTACAATATAATGAGCAAAAATTTTTTTTTTACTCAATATATTGTATGATTTTTAATTGTACAATATAAAATATTGTAATCTGTGTATAATATTGCGCAATATTTTTTCAGTTGAAGTTTAAACGTAGAACAGTAAAGACATGTTTTATAATAGTAAAGACGCTTTTATTATAATTACAATATACTATAATTAATTGATATTAATTAATTAAGAATGTCTCACACACCTCTCAAGATCTAGGAAGTATATTTTCCAAAATAATAACGCTAGAAATCTTAAATTTAATACAAAGTAGTTCTGCTTCAGGTCATCATTAGCCTTTGACGAACTAATAAGCATATCTATAAAAAACGAACATATGTTCCGAGCGAACCAAGAGCACACTGTCATATATTCGTGGCCTATAAAGATAAATTTTTTAAATGTGGTGCAAGAGTTTTCTTTGTCATACCCTACAACACCTATAGAATAGGTAAAAGGGTATATTAACTTTGGTATGGTGTTTGTAACCACCTAAAGGAAGCGAGCTAGATATGGAAAAGTATATAAATTTGTGCTTAGCGTGACCTCCTGAGTCGATATAGCCATGTCCGTCCGTCCGTAGGCACGATAATTCAAAAAATAATGGAGCTATCTTGATGATATTTTAACTGAAGGTTACTAGGACTGAAAGTACAGAAGGATTACATATGGGCGAAATCGGCCCATGGGTTGGGATTCTGGACCTTTTAATCTATCCAAGGGCTAACGAATATATATAAAAAATCCTGATAACTCAACAACTAATGACGCTATCTTAATCAAATTTGTGCCGTAGGTTACTAGTAATGAAGCTACGGCGGGGATTGCGTACGATCGGGATTGGACAATGAGTTCGGAACCTAGAACTTTTTGATCGAATTTAGGCCAAACGAGCATAATTCCGAAACCAATGAAGATAGAACCTCCGAATTTGGTATTACGGTGTCCCTTCCTATTTCCTTAATGTCATTGGAGTAGTAGGTCTGGGATTAGCCACACATTTCCGAAGACCTTAACATATCTTTAAAATTAATAAAGATAGCAACTTGAAAAAATGTAGAAGCTTCAAATTTGGCACAAGGGTGTTCTTTACTATTTCTCGTGTGTCCACCTAATTTGCTATCAATTGGAGTGGTGGTTCAGTACCCTTCTTAGATCTCCCAAGTTTTAAAAGCTTATAATCGAAATTACTAAAAATAGTAACTTAAAATTAAGAACGTTCCAATTGTGTACAAGGGTTAACTAGTATTAAAAGTATAACGGGGACTGCATATGGGCGAAATCGTACCATGGTTTCGGGTTCTGGAACCTTTGAAAAGTTCAAGGGCTAACAAACAGATATCTTAAAAACACCATAACTGAAAAAAATAATGCCGCTAATTTGATGAAATTTAAACTCTAGAGGACTAGTAATGAAAGTACCATGGGCATTGGTTCTGGTCGAGTTCGGACAATGTGTTCGGATTCTAGAAACTTTTGATCGATCTGAGGCCGAAAGAGTATAATTTCGAAGCCAACAAAGATATTCCCTATTTCTTATGTGTCCCCGAAATTTAGACTTAATTGTACTGGTGGTGCAGGTGCCTCCTAAGAAATCCCAAAATTATAGAGCTTATCTTCGAAATTCATAAAGATAGAAACTTTAAATTTGATACACGAGGGTTCTTTCCTATTTCCGTTTTTTTTAACACTTGAATATTTTTTAAAGGCTGAGAATTTTACCAGAAACATATTATGTATAATATTTTATAAATGGAATATAAAATATTTTTTTAATAAACGATTACATTCCTGTTTTTTAATTTTTTAGTATATCATATATATACACCATAGGTGATATATAATTAAGACATTGTGTATGTTAGTTAAGCTTTATTCAAAGTTATTTGCTGCATTAATGTAAAATTTATTTTTATATTTAAATGAACTATATGAAAAATTCTAAATTTTTAATTGTATTTTAGAAATACATTTATTGCATATTTTGCGTTTATAAGTTTTTCGAATAGGTACATAAACTAACCATTTAAAATAATTGCAATTTTAAAAAATTTGAATTATTAAATATATTATGCTTTGATTAGCTTCTTATCACAAAATTTAACAATTAAAATTTTTTCACTTTTGTAATTGAATTGGAATAAATATATTTTCATTTATTTCAAGTTTTTTTGTTTTTTGATATTGTTAAATAGATAAATTAGTAAGAATTTGTATTTTTTTTAATAGATAGTCTAGTTAGAAAATGTTTTTAGCATTATAAAGTTAATTTGGTTAGCAATATCTATCAGCAAATTAATAACAGCTTTTATGGTTTTAAAATGACGTATGGATATCTCATTAAATTTGAACCAAATAGGTGTAGGGTATTTCTAAGTTGGTTTCACCGACTGACAGTTTCTTTACCTGTTTTTCCTTTATTTCCTCCAATTTTGAGTGAATTAAAGCAAAGTTCGGATACCCTACACACCTCGAAATACTTTAAGCATACTTTTGAAATAATGAAATAAAAAAATTAAAATTTAGTACAAAGTAGTTCTGTCCTGTTTGCTTAATGTTTTTGAGATGGTTTGAAGTGTAGGTTCGTGTAACTCTCAATTTAATTTGTCTTTAATGTACTAATTTGGTTGCATCGCTTTACTAATCTTTAATTACTTGTTTTTATTTCCTTTTTTTAAGCATTTAGCTGCTATCCAAGCAAAATCTGTATTGATCAACATTTTTGCAACAACTAAATTATTTTACTATTAACTAATAATAAATAATTATTTTCAAAATCTTAAATTTAGATAATTTAGAAATTTTCAGTTAAAACAAAATTACAATTGATCGCAATTCAACAAAAACCTCTAAAGATTAAAGAATTTAGAAATAGAAATTTGAATACATACATACATCTATACATAAACACTTTATAAAATTTCATAGATTCCATTCGGAACTATGCACTTTGCGAGTTTTAGAAAAATTTATTTATTTAAACAAAAATGAAAAAATCAAAACAAAAAGTTTCCCGTTACAATTTAAACCTCATAAGAAATTGAAAATAAAATGTTTGGTCACCTTCAAATATTCATAAAGGTTATTTGTATTGAGATCTATAAAGTTAGATTTTAAAATAATTATTTTAGAACCTTTATATGCATACATATCTATATAGGTATGTACGCAAGTACATACAAAATTAAATAATTTTTTAGAAAAAACGAAATCAATTCGAAAAAATGAACTATGAATTTATGAATGAAAAAATCATTGCTTATACAAGTATGACTATTTGTCAAAAGGGTATACTAAATTTGCCATTACGTTTATTACGCAGAGAAGTAGGGGGGTAGATATAGACTCAAGTGTATGGATCGGATCAGAATTGAAAAATAAATCGATTTAGCTATGTATGTCCGTGCGTCTGTCCATCCGTAATTACGATAACTCAAAAATTAAAGGAGCTAGGATTCTGGAACTTTCAACAAATCGGATTTTTAAAAAAAACCGTCATCACCATTGAAATTCAGCCAGTTTGCACAACGTGCTCGGGTAGCTGCCATATAACTTCTTGTTTTATACGAGCATTACTCTGTACTTATTAAAGCTGGGCATCTGAAATTTTGCCAAAAGTAGTTAAGTGTAATGGCCAAAGTTACTGGAAAAGTTGGTTGGTCTACTGCAGAGGATTCGAGTAAGTGCCATACAACTCCTTCTTTTATATGAGCATTACACTACACCTAATAAAGCTTAGTGTTTGAAATTTTGCCAAAAGTAATTAATCGGATGATATTATAATGTTTATACTACGGTCATACGGGTATCCCAGAGTTGACACAATCTACTCTACTACACACTTCCTCGTTTTTTTTCTTATTCGATTTTTTTCTTTTCTTTAGTGTCATAGTATTCATATTCTTGAATCATGTTACATGTATGTAGAGAATAAAAATAAAGGTTATACTATAAAATAGAAATAGTTACAATACATTTATCTTCGTGCCAACGATTTTCAGAGAATTTTAAAAAATATGCGAAAAAAGTTTCATACAAATTTTTAACATGAAAATGTTTATCTATATATAATTCTTAATCAATGGTTTTACTAACAAAATTATTTGATTCAAGTCAACCTTGTTTGAGATCTGATAAACTGCTCTTGTTGATGTTAAACTTTGGTAACCTATTGATATATTTATTTATTTGTAGTGCCAGACAATAGTAAATCTTGCCTGGTAATATTAATCCTTTGTCGATTTTACACTTGAACTTATTATTAAATTATTGAAATATACACTATATTTTTTTGTTAGATATGATCCGACCACGATTTGAACGCGAAACTTTTCGATTGAAAAACCGCCTCTCTACCACTGAGCACGTCAGATAATTTGGTAACCTATAAATCATTGTAATTATTCTATTTAGTATCCTTTTAAGTTGATCAGTTTCATATTTTCAAGCCATTTTACTAAGCCATTTTAATTAAATTTGATCTCTCAAAGATAAGTATGAATGCCATTATTTATTTTACCATTTATATACAGAAGTCTGTTTCCATGAATCCAGTTTGAAAAACGAATTAGATCATTATTAATTAAACCCTCGAAATCAACCAAAGTTTTAACTTTGTAAGTAATGGTAGTAGCATATATACTGTAATCTCTTTGTATTCCTGCCCATCTAATATTTTTTATGTACAATAAGTAAAGTCTTGGCCCAGAGCAGAAACTTGATGAACACCAATTTTTAACACTTTATATCGTCATTACTAGTTTCCTTAGCTACCAACCTTAGTTATAACAGTTCTATTTTGCAGGTAGCTTTTTTTATTTGTACATATCCTACTCCATAGTACTGTTCAGAATTCTATAGTGAACTTCATATCACTATTCTCATAATAATTATTTTTCCATAAACTTCACCAACAACGCTTAACAAGGAAATAAGCCCTTAATTTTTCATGTTGGTTTTTTCGCCACCTATGTGGATTGTTACAATAACAGTTTTTTTAAGAATAGAAGGATAAACACCATACAGTAAGAAATTAATAGTATGTTCAGCCAGTATTTCAGAAGTGACATCACTTAGGATTTTTATATTTTTCACTTCTATATCATCATAGCCTAGTGAAATGTTATCTTTTAAACTCCTTATAACCTGTTGAACTTCGTTTTCGTTTGTTAGCTAAAGGAATTTTGATTTACTATTCCCTGGAAATTTAAAAGGCTCAGCCCTAGGACACCTTTGCCAAATATCCTGTCAAAATTTAATCCGACATTGTTCCAATATTTTCCAAGTTTCCTACCTACCATTATTACTCGCTGCGGCTAGTTTATTGTTAACATATTCAGTTTTTTTTTTTTGATTGTTTTGGACCTTTATTTCACAGTTATTTTCATAATTATTTAGACAATTAGTATTAGAGAGATAAATATAATTTTAAATTACAGGCTATCGCAATTTTGAAAATATAAGGTTCAAACTTATTTCACGTAAAGTTTTTGTTAAATGGTCGCTTTTTAATTTATTTTATTCTTTATAATTTCATTATAACTTAAATTAACTCTATTTATTTTTAGTAAATTATTATTTAAAAAGCTAATTAATTTGATTAAATTTTGATAAAAACTACAGATAAATTAAAGTAATAAATAATATACTTAAGTTCTTAAGTAAATATTCTACACAATAATATAGACAATTAAAATTATAATCTTTTATATTATTGTAATAGGTATTATTTTATATTTAAGTTATTTTGTAATCTAAACAAGGGCGTTATAAAAAATTCTTAACTTAATACTTATATTTTAAATTATACAGAGAAAAAAATGCATTATTGAAAAAATTATTCTAAATATTATTGGAATGAGAAACATGATAAGGCGTTTTTTAATACAAAAAATTTGATTTTACAAAATCAGATCTTTTCTCATTATGATCCTAAAAAAAAATAGTTCTCTATTACGACGCTAGTCCATATGAAGTTGCGGGAATGCTATGCCACATAATTGATGGTATCGATCGTCCTTTTATATTTACATCGTGTATATTAAATAAAACAGAACAAAATTATCCACAACTACATAGAGAGACATTGGCGATAGTATATTTGATAGTAAAATTTCATAAATATTTGTATGTTAGAAAATTTAAAATTTTTAGTGATCATCAGCCACTTCGTGAGATTTTTAATGATAAGAGAAAGGCTCCCCCTGCAGCAGCTTTGAGAGTTCATCACTGGTCTATTTTTTGAGTACATATGTTTATACGATTGAGTATAAGAAAGCGTCAAAAATGACACGTGCCGATAGTTTCTCTAGACTTCAATTACCGGGCAAAACTGAAGTGGAAGCTGATAAATTATTAAAATTAAATTTCGTGGAAATATTACCAAATTCTGTCAAGGATATTTCCTATTCTACATGTGAAAATTTCAAAATTTCAGACACCCAGCTTCATTAGGTGATGTGTAATGCTCATATAAAAGAAGGAGCTGTATGGCAGCTACTCGAACCCTCTACAGTAGACCAACCAATTTTTGCAGAAACTTTGGCCATTACAGTAAACTATTTTTAGCAAAATTTCAGACACCTAGCTAGGTAGAGAGTATTGCACATATAAAATAAGAAGTTGTATGGCAGCTACTTGAACCCACTGCAGTAGACCAATCAAATTTTGCAGAAACTTTGGCCATAAAACTAAACTACTTTTGGCAAAATTTCAGAAATGTAGCTGTAATAAGTACAGAGTAGTACTCATATAAAAATAGAAGTTATATGGCAGCTATCCGAACGCATGAACCAAAATGGCTAGATTTAAAAAGCGATGACGGCTGTTGCAAAATAACGAATTTGCAAAAATTTCAAGATCTTAACTCCTTTAGTTTTTGAGTTATCGTGCGGACGGACGGACATACATAACTAAATCGATTTATTTTTCGACTCTGATCCAATCAATACACTTGAGTCTATATCTACCCCCCTTCCTTCTCTGCGTCACAAACGTAATGGCAAATTTATTATACCCTTTGACTATATAGTCATATAAAAATTTATTCGAATTCAATTACAAAAGTGAAAAATGTGAATTATTAAATTTTGGGATAAAAAGCTAATCAAAGCATAATATATTAAATAATTCAAATTTGTAAAAATTGCAATTATTTTAAATTGTAAGTATACTCGTATTACCTGTAGAAAGGCTTATAAATGCAAAATATGCAATAAATGTATTTTTAAAATGCAATTACAAATTTAGAACTTTTCATATAATTCATTTAAATATAAAAATAAATTTTACATAAATGCAGCAAGTACCTTTGAACATAGCTTAAGTGTCGTACATAATTCAATAAAATATATGATATATTAAAAATTCAAGGAGTTTAATCGATTTTTAAGAAATTATTTTGTTTTTAATTTATAAAATATTATACGTAATATGTTTTATGGTAAAATTCTTAGCATTTTAAAATTATAAAAGTCTTAAATAAAAACGGAAATAGGAAAGACCCCTCGTGTATCAAATTTAAAGTTTCTATCTTTATGACTTTAGAAGATAAGCTTTTTAATTTTGGGATTTCTTAGAATTCACCTGAACCACCACTGCAATTAAGTCTAAATTTCGGAGACACATAGGAAATAGAAAATATATTCTTCGGCTTCGAAATTATACTCGTTCGGCCTAAAATCGATCAAAAGCTTCTAGATTCCGAACTCATTATCCAAACTCGACCAGAACCAATTCGCATGGTACTTTCATTACTAGTAACCTAGAGTTTAAATTTCATCAAAATAGCGGCATTAATTTTTGAGTTATGGTGTTTTTAAGATATATATTTGTTGGTGCTTGAACTTTTCAAAGGTTCCAGAACCCGAAACCATGGTACGATTTCGCCCATATGCAGTCCCCGTCATACTTTCAATATCAGTTACCCTTGTACCCTTGTAACCCTTGTACACAATTGAAACGTTCTATCTTAATTTAAAGTTAATATTTTCGTTAATTTCGATAATAAGCTTTTAAACCTTGGGGGGTCTAAGAAAGGTATTGAACCACCACTACAATTGATACAAAATAAGAGGGACAAGTAAGAAATAGCAAAGAACAACCATGTGCCAAATTTGAAGCCTCTACATTTGTTTCAAGTTACTTGCATTATTAATTTCGAAAATATGCTTTAAGGTCTTCGGCACTGTGTGACTGGTCCCCAACTAGAAATCTTCTAAAGTCCAGTTTGGCTGTTATTCCAATTTTATGAAATAAGTTTTTTATTTTTGAAAAACAGCTGAATATCGATTTTGGCTGTTATTGAAAAAAATAATATATGTTTAATTTTTCTAAACTCAACTTTGGTTGTTATTCCAAACTTTGTATTCAACATTAAAAACTCTTACTTATACTTTGGTTGTTTTTGTTTATTTATTAAAATTTAAATTTGGTGCTAAACTTTAGTTTGGCATTATTTCGAATTTAATTTAGAAAAACACAGTATTTACGTACAGTTTGTTTGTTATTCCAAATATTTTTTCTCCATAAAAAATTTCTTAACTCAAGTTTGGTTTGTTGATTGTTGAAATTTCAAATAAAAAACAAGTAATTAAAGAAAAAAGTCTAAAAGCGCAAAAACAATTTTAAAATGAGTTAGAAAATATTATGTAAGTATATACTATTATTGTAGATAAAAAAAGTAATGTCAAATTTAAAATTTAACAGCATTTCCATTTAAAAATATTACCTAGGTAACAATTATTATTATTATCAAAAAAAATAAAAAGATATAGAAGAATAATTGTCAAATTTGTCCCAGCATCATTTGATATAATTTTAAAAAAAATAGTTTTACGCATTCACATTAACTTTTTTTTAAACATACGTAACTATGCTATTGCAATTTTTGTTTTGAAATGATAAAACATACAATTTTTATAAAATATTTGGTAAACATGCATTGTTGATAATAGTAATAATTATAATAATAATAATAAAAATATAGAAGAATAATTGTCAAATTAGTCCCAGCATCATTAGACATGAATTCACTTTTTGTTTTGAAATGATAAAACATACAATTATTATAAAATATTTGGTAAACACAAACATACATTGCTATTATTATTATTACTATTATTAAGTAATAATAATAATAATAACAATATAATAATAAATAATAGAATATTTTTTATTATTATTGGCCCTAATTTAGCTAATTTATATGAAATTGACAAGCAACTATTTTGTTGGGATTGCGTACGGTTGAGATCGGACTATAGGTTCGTATCCTAAAGGTTTATGATCGACTTTAGGCCAAACAAGCATAATTCCGAAACCAATGAAGATAGAACCTCCAAATTTGGTATCATGGGAATTGGTTCTGGTCGAGTTCGGATTCTAGAAGTTTTTGATCGACCTGAGGCCAAACGAGTATAATTTCGAAGCCAAAGAATATATTTCCTATTTCCTATGTGTCCCCGAAATTTAGACTTAATTGTAGTGATGGTTCAGGTGGCTGCTAAGAAATCCCAAAATTAAAAAGCTTGTTTTCGAAATTCATGAACATAGAATCTTTAAATTTAATGCACGAGGGTTCTTTCCTATTTCCGTTTTTATTTAACACTTTTATATTTTTAAAAGGCTAAGAATTTTACTATAAAACATATTTTGTATAATATTTTATAAATTAAAAACAAAATATTTTTTTAATAAACGATTAAATTCCTTTTTTTTAATTTTTATTATATCATATATTTTATTGAATTATTACCATAGGTGATATATAATTAAGACATTGTGTAAAATACTTAAGCTATATTCAAAGGTACTTGCTGCACTTATGTAAAATTTATTGTTATATTTAAATGAATTATATGAAAAGTTCTAAATTTGGAATTATATTTTAGAAATACATTTATTGCATATTTTGCGTTTATAAGGTTTTCTATTCTACATAAACTAACAATTTAAAATAATTTTAATTTTGAAAAATTTTAATTATTAAATATATTATGCTTTGATTAACTTTTTATCACAAAATTTAATAATTCAAATTTTTTCATTTTTTTAATTGTATTAAAATAAATATATTTTCATTTAATGCAAGTTTTTTGATTTTTAATATTTTAAAAAAGATAAATTAGTAAGAATTTGTAGTATTTTTGAATAGATAAAGTAATAGATAAACTATTTCTTACGATCAAACTAATAACAGCTTTTCTGGTTTTAAAATGCCTTCTGGATATTCCATTAAATTTGAACGATATTTTTAAGTCGGTTGTACCGACTTACTGTTTCTTTACTTCTTGGTTATTTTTTGATTATTTTAATGTCAAATCAAAACACATATAATAACAAAAATATTTTCTAATCAATAACAACAACAACTGGAATTTATTTTGTGTCAACTTTGTACGTCATAGAGTGCATTCGTCAAACTGTAACAACTTTCATATTGAATCTGTTTTGAACCGAATATTGTACAAATTAATATCTTTCTTAATTTTCATTGTTTTCTAATTTAATCAATATCAAACCTCAAGAAAATCTCAAAATTATTTAATCTTATTCAAATTTTTATTTAAATTTACTCACATTTGGTGCGATTTTAGTCTTACACAATAAAAACATATCATCATATAATTTATTAGTCATTTTATAAAACGTCAAATTTTGGAACTGCTCTGTATACATAAACTTGACTGTTTCGAATTAAAAATACCAGAAATAAAGTCAACAATTGCTTTGATTTTTTGAATGTTTTGAAATACAAATAAAGCATCTCCAAATTTTGACGTTTTCAAAAATTACAAATCAATTCAATGATATATTTTCGTTGTGTAAGACTAATAACGAGCTGTCAATATTTTTTTTTGTGTAAAACAAAAGTATAATTTTATTAGAATTTTCTCAAATTTTTTTTATTTTTTTTAATTATCAATTCATTATCTCTTAAAAAGCTTAAACTTATACAGAGTATGTACATTATGAAAAATTTTATTATAAAATCAAATTCAACAAGTAATAAATTTATGCAATAGAAAAAAAAATCTTATGAACTAATTTAAAATTAAAATTAATATTTTTATTAAGGAGAAAAATTAAATTGAGAATCTAAAAATTTAAAGTGAAAAAATAATATATATTATTATTACACACCTACTTAAAATTAGATTATTTTTTTGTTTTCATCAATTTTTTTTATTTTTTTTTACATACCTACATAAAATTAGATTTTTTTTTTTTTTGTTTCCATAATTTTTGTTTTCATTAATTTTTTTTTTTATCTTAATTTCAAATCTTGCTTACTAATTTATTAAGTCTAAAAAATTTGTTTTTATTTTTGATTTTATTGATGATGCATCACATGTTCTTATCATATCTGGTAATTTATTATATGTATTGAAGGCCGTATAATAGATTCCGTCAAGACCATTTAATTTTATTTTTTTATTTATATTGCGAATTTGGCTTGCAGTGAGGGTGTTGTAATTATGTAATTCATTATTGTGTGTTAATTGTGTATTTGAATTAATTGTTCTATGTTGCATATTATATATTTGTAGTGATCGTAACATTTTCCTAGTATTTTTAGTTGTTTATGCAACTCAGTTGTAGGTGTTCTTTTTTGCAGGCTCTTTTTTGCAAATAGATTTTTAATTTATTTTGTATCCTTTGGATTATGCTTAAATTTTTTGAATATGTATTTCCCCACACCCGGATACCGTAAGTAATAGTTGAATGGAAAAATGAGTAATAAATAACCCTTTTTATATCTGGGAGAGTTCTAATTTGAATATGCTTTAGTACAACAGCTATTCTACTACCTTTTGATGCTAGGTCTCTCGTTTGAAGATTCCAATTTAGATCTGCATCCAGGGTTACTCCAAGATATTTGTAATACTTTACTTTTTCAATTTTTGTATTTGTAAACATAATATTTAGTGGTATATTTATTGTGTTCCTGATGATCATATATTTTGTTTTTCCGATATTTGGGGTTAACTACAATCTAACCATCCATGTCTTTATTAGTTGCATATCTTTAATAATTGTGTTTTCTAAGGCTATGTATGTATCTTATATGCACACTACAGCTAAGTCATCTGCGTAGGGAACTACCTTGGATAACTCCATAGTCGATTTCTGTTACTTGGCTTTTTAATTTGTCACACTCATCATTTGTAGATTGGAACGATCTTGCTTATTTTTAATACTTCTGAGAAGACGCATTCCTTTAATGAATCTATATTTAGATTTGTTATATTTGGAGCCAGTTCCATTATTAAGATTTGGTGATCCGAAATATCTGAATTTAGGTGAGTTATATTCATATTGACCTGCGAATTTTTTGTAATTATATGATCTAAACAGGTACTGGATGCTGGCCTTGTAATATTGTTATCACAGAAGAAAAAACCATTACTTTTAACCAATGTTTTGTATGTTTCAATGTCTGGATCAGATTTATCAATAATAATGTAATACCGGTCACCTATAATATATGAATGATTTTTGATTAGTTTCGTAAGATTCTTTTCAAATATATCATTAAATTTATTTATTGATTCTTTTTCCGGTGGTTTATATATTGCGGAGATGTTGATATTTTTATACCCTACACCTATAGAATAGGTAAAGGGGTATATTAACTTTGGTATGGTGTTTGTAACCACCCAAAGGAAGTGTGCTAGATATGGAAAAGTATATATATTTGTGATCATCGTGACCTTCTGAGTCGATATAGCCATGTCCATCCGCCCGTTCGTCCGTCCGTCCGTAGGCACTATAACTCAAAAAAAAATGGAGCTATCTAGAAGAAATTTTAACTGTAGGTTACTAGGACTGAAAGTACGGCGGGGATTGCAAATGGGCGAAATCGGCCCATGGGTTCGGATTCTGGACCTTTTAATCGGTCTAAGGACTAACGAACATATATAAAAACTCACGATAGCTCAACAACTAATGACGCTATCTTCATAAAATTGTTGTTGTAGGGTACTGGTAATGAAACAACGGCGGTGATTGCGTACGGTGGGTAATGTACAATGGGTTCGGAACTTAGAACTTTTTGATCGAATTTAGGCCAAACGAGCATAATTTCGAACCAATGAAGACAGAACCACCAAATTTGGTATCAGGGTGTCTCTTTCTTTTTCCTTAGTGTCCTCGAAATTTGGGCCCCATTGGAGTAGTGGGTCGGGGACCAGCCACACATTTCTGAAGACCTTGAAGCATATCTTTAAAATTAATAAAGATAACAGCTTGAAAAATTGTAGAAGCTTCAAACTTGGCACAAGGGTGTTCTTTACTATTTCTTGTGTGTCCCCATAATTTGGGATCGAGTGGAGTGGTGGTTCAGTACCCCTCTTAGACCTCCCAAGGTATAAAAGCTTATAAATGAAATTACGAAAAATAGTAACTTAAAATTAATATATAACGTTCCACTTGTGTACAAGGGTTAACTGGTATCTAAAGTACAGCGCGGACTTTTCAGAATATACTTTTCAGAACAAAAGTACAATTTTACGACTGAAATCGAACGAAATGCGAGTGTATTTAAATAAAATTGTACTTTAGTCTCATACGGAAAAAAATATTGACATCTAGCGCTACAACAAAAATGCAACGCAAAATAAAATTTTCTCCTGAACGGATTGTATTGTGTAGCGATTTTCAATTGACGTTTAAGTTTTCAAGTTTAATGTAAAAAGTGTTTGTTTACGATATAGCGCTAGATGCTACACCGCTACCATTCAGTGTAGCTCTACTTCATTCTGTACGCGAATGTTGCTTAAATTTTTTCGAAGATTTTTTATATCAAAAAAAAGTGTACAAAACAAATATGTGTACAAAACGAAGTGTACAAAGTATATATATCGGAGTAGGTAACATGCAAAACAAAATAAAATTTAAAAAAAAACATTTTATTAGTGGTGTGGTGTTTTTCGTTGTTTTTTTAAAATATTACAAAAGATGAGTCATAAATTGAAATATTTTGAATTTAATATACATATATTAATTTTTTTAAATATTTTTAATAAAACTCAATATCTTAATTGCAATGTTTTATTTTTTAATAACGATTACCAATCAAACTACTAAAACACAAATACTCATATATTAGCGAGACTTAGCTATTTCACATCACAATTCATTTTCATACAATGTAATTCGATCATCAATTGTATTGATAGAACAGCAACAGATATGTATGTATTTGAAATAGAAAGTAGAGGCAAATATAAAAAAAAATAAATTTATTTTTTTTATTTTTGTTAAAATTGTAATAGGAAAGCAGGTATGATATCTAAAAACATTTTAAAGTAATAAATATACTATGTTTTTAGTTTCTCACTGATCAAATTGGTAACGCGTTCGAAAATATATTTTAAAAAACCTGAATTTTTATTTTTTTAGGAATATTTATATAAAACGTGATTTAAAATCTTAGCCCTTTAGTACGCGTGATACATTTATGTACCGGTAAAAATTCAAACATCTCTAAAAACTACAAAAAGCATACAAATTGGTTTATATTTGTTCCACAACGTTCGTTACATTTATTTGAATCAAAATTAGCCGCGCTTTTTTGAATTTGTTTTGACGTTTATTCTGAGTTGGTTATAATATTTGAGAAGGTTTCACGTAAAAGTGGTTTTCCTATATTTTTAGGTTAATTTAACTAAATTTTAACTCAAAAAATAAATAATTAAACAATATAAATCTGTTTTAGTAATTCAATTATAATATGTAAATATTTTGAACAAGCAAATTTTAATAAGTGGTACGTATATGTACCATTCGTCGTTTATAGTAGTACAGATTTGTACCATTCGCCTTCTATATTACTGTTTTGGTTTTCAAAGTATATTTTTTTGTTTTATACTAGAATATGTCAGCTCCTTTGAAATCTGATGAAATTGAGAAATTAGTGCACGAAGATGTAGACAGTGATTACGAAACTGATTTTTCAACAGGTGATGATGAATGCGATGCAAGTTTTAGAAAAACTGACGAAGATTCCGAATATGAACAGGAATTAGAGGAAGACAACGTCGATGAAAATTTAAATATTATAACGCAAGCTGAAAAAGACAACGTGAAAATAATGATATATCACAAGTTGAAAAAGTGTTTTTCTGGACTTCGTCCGATGAAACTTTTATTCCTAAAAAGAATGTTCATGCATACCGTACTTGCCAAATAGGAATACACATTGGCCACACGTCATCGATTTTTGAAAATTTTCAAAAGCTATTGCCACGGTCTATGTACATGTACATTGCTCAGCGCACTAACGAGCGCCTTAGTATTTTTGGAAAAGAAACAAAAAATAAACGATATTAAAAAATTGAACCCACTTATGCAGGCGAAATAGAAGTAATAATTGGGTGCATGTTTATTATGTGTTACAACCACCTTCCTTGTCTTAAAGATTATTGGTCTAATCATGTGTCATTAGGCAACCAATCTATTCGGAGTGTAATTACTCGTGATCGATTTACGTTGATAACATCACATATGTACTCTGCGTTGGACTGGCTATACAAATTCGACCGGGAAGTTTTAGAATACCGGCCCAGTTTTCTCTACAAAAAAAGCAAAAAAAAAATGCATTTTTTATTCAAAATCATATCTTTATTAAGAGAAGATTACTGTTTGCTTAAATTAATAATTTTTTGGTAAATTCAGAACTCCCCCTACATATTTCTTTAATTATTCATTAATAAATCTTTGTTTCCATTCATTATATTCAGCGCATCTATATGATCATCAGTTAATCTATTTCTTAAGTAATTCTTAATATAAATTAATATAAATCTATTATAAAATTAAATATAATAATAAATAATTAATATTTAATAAACTTCAATTAAAAACTATCGTAAAAGTTAATATACATAATGCAAGTTTGTAAACAAAATAAGAACTGTCATCACAATCACATAGTACATAGCACATACGTACTTCTTAAAATTTTCAACAGTGTTAGCACATTCTAGGATATCAAAATAGCACTTTTTTTAAAGAACAGTGGTAGCACATACGCTACCACTAAGAAATAAAAATTGAAAGCATATAAGGTAAAATGTCGATGAGCTGTAAAAAGTGCGATAAAGGTTTTCGAAATGAGTCATTAATTACCTGTAGCGGTTTATGTGGTTTTGTATATCATCCTAAATGTGTGAACTTATCTCAGTACGATGTGGATTTAGTTAAAGCAAAAGAAAATATTATATTTGTGTGTGATCAATGTAAGGATTAGAAAAGAACTATAATAAGTAAAATTGAAGCAATACTATTAACGGTGAATGAGAATAAGGAAAAAATAGCAAAGCAAGAAACCGAGCTTAAAAATATTTTAGATGGTGTAAATAAACTAAGTGTTGATGAGAATAAAGGGTTAGATGAAATTGGAAATATTAAAGTGAAAGGTCAGTCAAAGAAATTGTTTTCAGAGATTATTAAGAAATCGCAAGCTATTATTGTTGAACCAAAAAAAGATGAAAATGCAGATGAAACTAAAAAAGTGGTTAAAGCTAATATTGATCCGATTTCAGGGGGATTGAAACTAAGGGGAATGAAAGGTACAAAAAAAGGCTCCTTAGTTGTTGTTTGTGAGGATGACTTATCTGGCGGAAAATTTAAAGCAGCAGCTGAAAATGCATTAGGCGATGACTATATAATTAATGTAGTAAAATCTAGAAAACCTCGAGTTCGTATAATAGGAATCTCTGAAGATATAAAGGAAGGTGACGTAGTAAATAATTTAAAAGTTCAAAACGATTATCTAAACAATAGTGATATGGAACTCAAAGTATTTTTCAAAGGTAAACATAAATTTAATCCATATGTATAATCAGATTATGAAGGAAGGATAAGGGACTATTGCAGAGTCTATGATAGTATATTTATAAAAAGATGCTATAAGTGTTTAGGATATCAACACCTAAGTAAGGATTGCACTGCTCCTACAAAATCTTGTTTTAAGTGCGCGAAGGATTATGATGAGAACCATAAATGTAACAAGAGTGAATATGAGTGTATTAATTGTGTAAAAATAAATAGGGACTTTAAATTAAATTTAAACACCTGCCACAATGCCTTTGATACTGAAAGTTGTGAAGTTTTTAAGAGAAAGATAAATATTGAAAGGAGAAAAATATTTTAGCAATTAAATGATAATTCAGCAACGCAAGTAAATCAGAAGTGTACCAAACGTATAAATCAAGAATAAAATAAGGAAATTTTTAAAGGTTTTTATACAAATATACAAGGGTTGATTAATAACTTCAATGAAATTGAATTAATTGGTAATAGTGGAGAACATGATTTTATATTTTTGGCTGAAACGCATTTACATGACAATGATACTGACAACTTGGTAAAGATCAATAATTATAACATGGTAAGAGTAAATAGTGATTCAAGACACACTGGTGGTATTTTAATTTATATAAAGGATCACTGGTATTCTGAAGTATTGAAATCCTTTATTTATGGTAGGAATCTGTAGTACATAGTAGTAAGAATAAAACTAAATTCTTTCAGCTTGATATTGATAACATTGAACAAATCACCTAACAGTGCTTATCCACAAGGAACTTTTATTAATCACTTAAATGATATGGTCGAGTATTTACATGAACTGAATGAATTGGTTTTATTAGTTGGAGATTTTAATATTGATTGGTTGGGAAGTTCTTCTTTATGTGCTGATGTTAGGCAGATTCTCAATGACTCTAATCTTATACAAATTGTGAATGAACCTACTAGAATAACGAATACAAGTAGAAATCTTATTGATTATGTTGTAACTAACCACAAGAAATTAATAACAGCTAAAATCGATAAAAATAACAAAATTAGTGATCATGAGGCGATTGAATTAAACATTAAAGAAAACAATAATATTACCAGTATATTGCCAAAATCAATAAAAATTCTCAGATATGAAAAAAGTTTATTTCGCAATTTGATATTCGGCAGTCAAATTATGACTACATTTTTCTCGGTTGGTATTAATGAAAAAGCTAACATTTTTAGTAACGAATTGGCAAGCATTGCACAACATTTATCTAGGTATATAACACTAAATAACAATAGAAATCCTTGGTTTAATCGTTTACTTCGTCGAATGAAAAACGAGAAAATTAATTGGTACTATCAAGCAATTTCAACAGGCAATGAAACCCATTGGGATAGATATAAATTAGAGAGAAACAAATATAGAAAGAGCTTGATAAAGCTAACAACTCGTATATATGTAATAAAATTTTAAACACCGAACAGTCAAAAATGTGGAAAACAATAAAAACGGTTGTTTTAAATGAAGGTAAAAGCAATATCAATAATATAAGTTTGAATGGCATAATTTGTCGAAATAATATTGACATTGCAAATAATTTTACAGTATCCCATATGTAGCATATCATAATATAATTTTAAACAACAGTACAAGTACGTTTAAATTTAAAGAAATTAATTCAACTAATTTAAAAACTACATTAAAATCAATGAACAACAAAAAGGATTTCAATGGATTAAAAGTGAAAATGATTCTTGATTCGTATGATCTTATATCACGTAATCTAATTGATATTATTAATGAATCATTATCTACAGGAGTATTTCCTTAAAACTGGAAGGAGACTGTGGTTACACCGGTGGTAAAGGTTAATAATACTAAATTGTGTAGTGAATTCAGACCAATCAACATGATGAATATTGAGTCGAAAATTATGGAGAAGATTATATATGCTCAGCTTGTGGAATATTTAAGCCTGAATAGTATAATCACGGAAAATCAATCTGGGTTCAGAGAAAATCATAGTTGTGAGTCGGTGCTTTATTTGGTCATCGCGAATTGGAAGCAAATTATTGATGAGAAAAAGGTTGTAGTGGCTGTGTTTCTCGATCTTAGGAGGTCGTTTGAAACGATTGATAAAAACATCCTAGTAGCAAAATTGGATGCGATAGGAATAAAAAATACAGAGCTATGCTGGTTTAAGTCATATTTGGCGAATCGCAGACCAAGGACCAAAGTTAATGATGTTCTATCCAATGCAATCGATGTGTTATTTGGGGTCCCTCAGGGCTCTGTGCTCGGGGTACTTCTGTTTCTGATCTACATAAATGTCATGGTGACTGCAGTAAACTAAGCTGATATTGCTAAGCTGATATTATTTGCGGATGACACGCTTTTATACACTTATACAGATTCGGTTGCAGATTGCATAGTTAAAATGAATAGTGATTTAAAAAATGTAAATGATTGGTTAATTAGGAATAGGTTAAAACTTAATGTCGAAAAAACAAAATATATGATTATAAATGGTAACTCAGACGATCAAATAGTAATTGATGGTGTCACTTTAGATAAGGTTTATGAAATTAAATATTTAGGATTATATATAGATAATAGGCTTAAATTTGATTTACATGTTGATTATATGTGTAAGAAAATTTAAAAAAAAACGTATTTTTTAAGAAAGATTAGGGATAAGATGCCTAGAAAGAGTGCAATAATGGTTTATAATGCTATTATTAAGCCTCATTTTGAACTTTACTCGAGTATCATAGCATTTGTTAGCAAGGCTGGTTAAATATTAAACAGAAATTAGTGTATAATGCGTTAGTGTTTAAAATAAAAAATAATATGATGCCTAAATATTTATCTGATAAATTAGTTTACGTAGGTGAGGTTCAGCATTATAACTTGCGAAATATTTTTAATTTTAGATTGCAATTTTTCAGAACAAATACTGCTCAGATTAATTTAATGTATAAGGGTTTAAAATTATATAATGAGCTACCTGTAGATATTAAAACTCAATCTAATCTATCATTATTCAAAAGAGAATTGTTAAATAATATAAAGAATTGTTATTTGCTTGATTAACCAAAGCTTTTAATTGTAATATAATTTATAAAATGAAGTTGATTTGAATTTTTAAAATTTTAATGTAATAGTTTTTTAAGAAACTAAATAAATATATAAAATAAAAATAAAAATAAAATATTCCGCCAAAAAATCAGACATTACGAAATTAGAATCTGGTTTTTCCATTACTGTCCCTAGAGACTTAAAATTTTCTAAACAAACATTTCTCACAAAAAAATTAGGTTGCAAATATTGAATCTCATTAAATAGCTCCTCGTTATTCAAAAATCGTTCCTTAAAATCTTCTAATACTAGTTCATATATTTTTTTAAATGTTTCTTTTTCAAACTTTTCTATATTTTCTGTATCAATTTCTTGAACTGTTTTATTGTTGTTACTTTTTTTTCTTATTACTGGTAATTTTGATTGAATTCTATTCATTTCAATTTCATCATCTGTATAGTTTTCAAATTTATTATTAATGAATTGAATAAACTTATCACAATCAGATTTTGTGATATCAAATTTATATAAATCAGTTGATACAGTATCAACCGTAGCATGCTTTTGATAAAATCAGATTGCCTGTCTGTTAATATTTTGATAAAGCTGTTGTACAGCCAAATAAGCTTAAATATATGTGAGCGGTCAATACGGTTTCATATTTAAATAAATTTTCTAATAAATTTGAAGCTTTAAAGCAAGCATGTGAAGGAAAAGAAGAATCATTTCTAATGTAATTAATGTTAAAGATATTTGAAAAAAAAAAAACTGATGTTTCTGGATCACCGTAATTTCCAAATATTTTTCGTAAAGCAGCATCTGTAGACCACCATCACGTATTGCCGATTGCAGAAATAATAATTGTTGTATGTTATCGAAGCACAGTCATTCTTTTATGTCCATCTCGTAAAAAATTTATAATTTCCGTTATGAGTCCGAATAAAGAAATTGATTTTATAGTTTCAGACGTCATGTCTTTTAAAATCAGATTTAATTTAAGTGAATAGCACCAAACATAAATTTGAAATTTCGTAATTTTTTCCAACCAGGTACGAAAGCCATTATATTCTCCACGCATATTTGAAGCCCCATCAGTAGAGCAACTAACACATTTACTCATATCAATTTCATATTTTTCGAATATATTTTCAATCAAATTGCAAAGACCTTTTCCAGTTGTATTATTACAAGTTTTCATAGCAAATATTCCTTCATGAATGCCACCTTCATAAACATATCTTACGATAACTGAACACTGCTCTTTAATAGATATATCTTGTGATGTATCAATTTGAATAGGTTTTTATTTGTTCAGCAATTTTTTGTTTAACCATTATATTTATTGTTTCAACAATTTTGTTTATTGTTGTTTTTGAGTTAAAAGTCAATTTAGATCCACGGCCTTTAGATTTTGGATCTCTGAAGCGTTTTTGGTTTTTTATTAAATTATCAATGTGCAGTTGTAGTGCCGTATTGTGTTGTTTAAGTAATAACCAAATTTTCTAAAAAGTTATCATGGTCCAAATTTATATTTTCCAGTGATAATATGTTTTCATGTTTTCCTCGAAAACTTTGACCTCTTGTCCTGATCATTTTAACGATAGTAATTACAATATTAATAACTTCTGTGTTATTTTTTATTTTCTGTTTTCTTAGGCTTTCCTGTTTTTCAAACAGTAATACATCCAAATTTGAAGATCCAATAAGTGTAAAATATGAAACAACAGAACTGTTATGCCTTTTACTATTTTCATGTTTAGATATTCTCTGGTATACATGCTCCCAATCATTCATTCCTGTACTTTCGAAAGTACTAATGCCAGCCAAAGGAGCAAAAGATAAGCATAATGAACAGAATAGTGATTTGCGTTAATTTGAAAAAGAAAGCTATTTACGTATTGTACCATCTGATCTAAAATATACCTTTGAACTATAAAAAAGCTTCGTTTTAGGTTGAGCTGGATGATGCTTTAAAAACTCTTTAACGGAGATTGGTTGGTTTTGAAAATAAATTAAAATTAATTTTAGTTGTATCTCCTTCATTATTTGTATTATTTGTGTCAATTTCTGTCTCACTGCTATCAGTTTCTAATTCAAGTTCACCATCTTCAGCTTCATTTTCAATAATAGAAACATCATTATTTTCCATATCTTGATCATCAGATTCAGGCGATAAAATAATTAGCTTATCATTAACAGCTATAGCACTAGTAGAAGGTTTTTGGAAAAAGCTTTATAAGTTTTGTGATTTAACAGCTTGTTCAGTTAGTAACTTTCAGTTAAAACTTTTTTTTAATTCTCAATTTTTCTGCTCCCTCTTTTCTCTTGGATTTTGAATTCATTGTTCTTGTAGAGTTCATGGATAAAAAAAATTTAGTTTACTTTTACTATATTATAATATAATATAAACTTAAATATAAAATATTTATATTTTGGTATAACAAAAATTACAAATTAAATATAAAGTAAATAATTATACTGCAAATAAGACAATAATTACCTGATAAATTCCTCACTGATATTTTTTTAAATAATAACTTTGTTTTTCAAATTTAAATTGGATTGGTTTCCGTTTCGAAAATTAATTTTGTTTTTCCAATTAATTTTCCAATTCTTTTCACCGTTTCTATTAAATGCTGATTATAAGAAATGACAATTTTTAATCATAGCATTTTACACCGGCCCACAGGGAAATAACTCGGCGTCTCGGTGGGCCAGTCCAACCCTGTATGTACTTCGAAACTCCTGAAAAACCATCAGATTCTACAAAAACTTATTACATAAATGATTTGGTTCAATGCTTAAAAACTTATTTTCAAAAGTGTAGATAAGATAGCGTGTATCAGAGTATTGATGAGTCCTTGCCGAATTTTAAAGGGCGCAGTACTCTAAAACAATATATGCCTTTGAAACCTGTCAAACGGGGTACAAAAATGTGGCTAAGGTATGACGCTCTTAGAGGCTATACATATGATTTCAATATATATTGTGGCAAAGAAATGGAGTCTGTCGAAGAAACGCTTGGAGAGCGAGCTGTAAATAAATTGGCCGCTTTAATTACAGCAACAGATGTTAATTTATGTGTCGATCGTTTCTTTACATCTGTTTCTTTATTGGATTCAATTGCATATCCGGCAGTTGGAACTATAATATCCAATAGGAAAAATGTTCCCAAGTTCGAAAAAAAACTTCAGCGAGCAGAAGCAGAATTCCAGAACACATCCATCAGAACTGGAATTTTATGAGTCAAATGGAAAGATACAAAGGATGTAATCGTATTGAGTAATTTCCGAGATCAAGGATGGTCAGGTGCCACAAAAACTTTAAAGACGGGTGAAAAGATTGTAGTTCCATGTCCAAATATGATAAAATTTTATCGAGAAATTATGGGAGGCATAGATCTTGCAGATCAAATGAGTGGCCTCTACGAATATGATCGTAAGTCGAATAAATGGTGGAAGGAATTTTTTACCGTCTTATTATGATGGCTGCAGTAAACGCATGGGTAATTCACTCTGACATAAACAGACAAAGACTGCCTTTTTCTAGTAACTTTGGCGGAGTCTTTGATTGAAGAAGGTGTTAAAACTATAGCTGTGCGTAGGTCATTCAAACGTGGTTGTCGTCCCAAAACCAAATCATCAGGCATTAAACATTTACCGATTGAAGGAGATACGCGAAGGAGTTGTGTTAGTTGCAGAGCAAAAAAATGCAATCGAGAACGAAAATAATGTGCAAAGAGTGCAAAATACCATTGTGCAAAAAATGGTTTACACCTTACCATTCCTAAAAGGTTCATATTTTTACTTTACTTTCCTTATATTTTTACTATATTTATATTTTTACTTCATTTATATATTTTTGCTGTAATTTTTAAGTTTTTTCTAATCTAAAATAAAAGATTTGCTTATGTTCATTAAAAAGTTGTTTTTCATAAAGGTAAATTCGATGGACAAATGGTTCAATATTGTACCACATAACATCCCGACTGGTACATTTTTGTACCACCTTATCCAGTGTAACCCTCCCTTTGGGGGGAACAATTTTTTGGCATGGATAATCTTTAAATCCTTATAGCAAATATGAATTCAGCTCCAGCTCACTTATATGAATTGTGTGCTGAAAGGGTTAATTAACTCGGTATTACAAAGTACTTCAAAATGACGGTAATAGGTATCTAATACTAGAAGAGATAAAATACTTTAGTATAAATGCCTAAAAAATCTGTGCAATTGCACAGGGGTCCTAATAGTTTTACTTTAATTTACGGAGTTATCATAGGTGAGAAGATAATATATATCAAAACTCAAAAAAACACAAACTATTTTCACTCGATTTTTTTCTTTTTTTATATTTTATGCCGGTACGTAACCAATATAGTATAATAATAAAAATAATCAATATCAAAATAAAGGCAGGTTTTCATGAGAAAATTTTGCCCAGTATTCTTAACTTCAGAAAGAGAGGTATATAGTATACTCTCAATAGGAGAGAAAGAGCAAAATGATTAAATTTATATTCAAATTTTTTTATATGTTTTGACAAAAAAAAATTACATATTTATTTTTTAATTTTAAAATTTATATTTCGCGAATTTTTCAATTCAAAGTTAAAATTTTAATAATTTAAAATAAATGACAAAATTTTAATCAATTGCAAATAATTTTAAATAAAAATTCGTTCATCAAACGAAAAATTTGTTTTTGTTTGTTTACATTCTCTTATTTGTTTACAAAATTCAAATGTCATGTATCTATAAAAATATGTATTCGTATACGAAACATTTTTGTGTAGAATACACTTTTTTTTATATGTAGTAGCAACATTATAGACTTTAGAGAACATTTTTTTGCCAAGAATTATGGTTACTCTCTTGATACTTGTCTACGTATTATGGATGACTCTCCAAGGATTAAGGATGACTCTCCCAGTAATTTATCGTTTTTTCTTTGTCACACCAATAGTATTTTTGTATCTTCTGCCTATGCTCTAACTTTTGCCCAGGAAATTGTTCTAATGAAAACTAGCCTTAAATATTTTTTTGCTTTTTAATATAGTATAATGATCAAAATAATCAACATCAATATCAATATAAATATTTTTTTTTGCTTTTCAATAAAGTATAATAATCAAAATAATCAACATCAATATAAATATTTTTTTGCTTTTCAATATCAAAAACAATATCGATTGAAATAGGAAATATCGAGAAAAGTATCAAGGTTGATTGTTTTTCAGATTTAGTTAATAATGCAAATTTCCATTTTGAAGGAAAAAAAAAATATACAAAGTCTGGTTAATAAATTAGACAGTTTAGAATTATTGATAGAATAATATAATTGTGATGTACATATTATAATACTAACTGAAATCTGGATAGGTGAACAAGAAAATTAATTCTTTAATATACATGGCTATATTTCTTTCTTCTGGAACAGGAAAACTTTATACGGTGGACGCCTGTTCTTTAATTTTTGAATGAAGAGTTCATTAAATCGAGTTTTTTGGTGTTAAAAATGTTAAAGAATAATATTAACATAATATCGATATATAGATCACATGAAACACGGGTAAACGAATTTATACATAGGTTGAATGAAATTAGATCACAATACAATAACTCCCTCATACTTGGTGACTTTGATCTAAATCTTTTACACACTCAGAGTCGGGAAATTAATCACTATGTCAATATGTTGAAGAGTAATGGCAAAATTTGCCCAAATTCCTCTACTAGTCTAGGATGTACCAGTGTGTCAATAATTAACCAATTTATTACCGATCTTCTTTGATACAATTATTATTTCTATCTAATGGGCACTAAACTCTCCGATCACAAAAAATAAGTAAATCGACGTATAAGACTGTACTGGATTATAATAACTTAGAAACTTGACGGGTTCAATACAATTATACGCAGATGATGCGGTCCACAAATATGCCGCGAACAGTAATAACCAACTTCAGGATTACATTCAAAATGATAGGCGTGGTTAACGAGCCGCCAATTGTTATTTTTAACTTAACTGTATTAGAAACAGTGGAAAATTTTAATTAGGTCGATCTAAAAATTGATAGAAAGTTGAAATGAACGACCATGTTGTTCGCCTAATTAAAAAAATCACCCCATATTTGTTTCTAATACGCAGACTACGTAAAGTTCTACCGAAGGAAGTTCTAAATCATATTTATACTTCTTGTATTCTATCTAACGTAGTATATATTATTCCTATATGGGGCAGTGCTCATCAATCTATTATGGACAAGTTACATAAGGCACACAAAAAAGCCATTAAACTTTTAAGTTTCTACGCACCTACTTACCCAAATAACTTACTGAATGAACACAGGAAAGTATATAAGCATACAAAATATCATTAAAAATGAATTATACTTAACAGCATTCAAAATAGTAAATAATTTGAAAAAACATAACTTCGTTCTTAACAGAATGATACATATTCATGGTCGCAATACAAGAAAAAGGTCGAATTTTTTTCTGACCCTGTTCAGGACAAATATTCAGAAAACAGATTGCCTTTATACTTGTTTGAAAATATTTAACCAATTACGTACCGATCTAAAAAAAATAACCTGTATTTGCGCCTTCAAAGACAAAATAATTAAATACATTTTAAATAATTTACAAAAGAAATTTTCGATTAACATCATTATCATTACCAGTAAACGTAATGCAACTTACAAATAAAAAAAAAAAGAAATATTATAAGTAGAAAAGAAAGAAAAAAATGTCAAATAAATAAATTAAATTATTGAATCAAATACAATTTAATATTATTATGTTAATTTTTAAGGTAACTTGATAATTTTTACATTTATTGTTTTTTTAATTCATATTAGTAATATATTTAATTCTATCAAACACAACATTTTGTTGTAATGGTAAATTATAAGATCACACAGCTTAGGTTAAGGTCAATAAAAAAAAACAAGAATTTATAATTTAATATAAGAAATTGTAACACCGAATATATGTAAATAAATAAAGAAAAAAAATAAAATAAAAAAAAAGAGTGCAGCCAAATAAAGCAAAAGAGGCAAAACCATCCAATTAAAGAAAAAGAAGGCATCAATGACATCCACACCAGAACAACTATGCAGGTAGATGGAGTATTTTGAGGAGGTCAATAAATAACAACAACTATTAGTATCAACCGAGGCAAGAAAACTACAATAATAATAGCATTCATAGAATTAGTCAGGACCCACCTAGCAAAAGAGAAATAACAGATGTCATAAACATGCTTAAAAACAATGAGGGTGAAGTCTCTGACGGTATTCCAGCAACTCCTGAAAGCAAATCCCAACATCACAGCAATTTAAATATACCCAATTTTGACCGAAATTTGGAAAATATCTCAACAAGCTGGAAGAAAGTAATCATAGTGAAATGCACTGAATGCAATAACTGGAGAAGCATCACGATACTAAACTCAGTCACAAGAGCACCAGCAATGAATATCCACTCAAGATTTGAAAATATAATCGATAAGAAACTGCGGAAAGATAATATGGGTTCATAAATATATTGGATCAAGGAAATTATGTATGTTCGGTATTTGTTGATCTAAAGAAGGCCTTCGATACAGTAAATCATAATATTTTACTCAAGAGATTGCATGAAATTGGAATAAGGGGTACAGCTAATAACTTACTCTACTTATATCTGAATAATAGGAAAACTATTACAAAAATTAATGGAGTTTTTAGTAATGAAAATAATATAAACATTGGTGTTCCTCAAGAATCAGTACTTGGTCCTACATTATATTTTCTTTATATTCATAACATCCAGTATGCGGGCTAACCATAAGATCTTTGCTGACGATACTTTACTTATCTATAATGCTAGAACCTGCAAAGAACTTGAAACTCTTGCAAATACTGATTTGGGGATTTACAAAAATTTGTTAAAAGGTAAAAAATTAACTATAAATGCGGAAAAAACAAAGTTTATAGTATATAAAATAAAGAATAAAATTGATATAAATCCTAATCTATTGGTAAACAAGACTAAAACTGAAAGAGTTCCTGCATATTAATACCTTGGAGTTGTAACTGATGAAAATCTGAAGTGGGAAGAGCATATTAATAAATTAGTAAAACAAATTGTGCCTCTGCTGGGTGCCTTCAAAAGAAGTTGAATTATATTGAATAAAAAAACTGCAGATAAGTTATATTATTCTCATATTATTTCGGACATCAGATACAATTTATGTAACTAATCCAACTGTTCATTATGGTTGAAAGATAAAATTAGTGTTCTAATAAACAAAGTCATTAAATGCTTACACAACTACGACTGGCTTACCCCAAAAAATTAAATTTTTAAACGCACGGGATATCTGAAGTTACCCGAACTCATTATTTTGGAAAAATCTAAACTAATTTTTAAAATAGAAAAAGGGGTGTACAAAAAAAACATCATGATTACCAGAAGAAATAATATTCATAATTACAATACAAGAAGGTTAAACAATTTAAATGATGCCAAATCAAGAATAGAGTTACCACGGAATAGTTGTCTCTCGTCATCAATAAGGATTTATAATAAACCGCCGTTGGAGTTGATAAATAAGTTCAATTTTGGATATATTTATCAAAAAACTGAAGCATTCATTAAAGAATAACCCTTCATTTCTGGATAGTATAACGCAAGAGTGAACTGTTTCAACGCTCATAGCACATATCTGTATGAGCTGTAATGATTGTATTTATATAATTGTATATGTATATATATGTAAATATATTTAATTCTAAATAATTTACTTTGTTGAATAGTATTAGGAAGTAACTACGATGTTTTATCGAAACTATCAGTGTTGTTTATATCACAGTTAAAAAAAAAAAAAAAAAACAAAAATAAATGTTAAAGTTTAAGAAAAAAAGATGTAAAAATATATGTATATCCCTAAGCAAATTTTTAACAATTAATCTAATATATAAAGGAGAAAATTTGTTTTTTTGTTTATTTGTTTGTCCAGGATTCACGTGAAAACCACTGATTCAATTGTCACAAAATTTTAAAGGAATAATTCAGGGAGCCCGAGACGTGGCATAGGCTATGTCACATTTTTATAAGTCAACAGGTTGCGGCGTCAGAGCCGTTTTAAGCTTTTTCGTTTTTTGGATGTCGAGTTTAAAAGGCTTGACCGATTGACTTGAAGTTTTGCACAAATGTTCCTCTTAGCAACCGGAATTAGTTGTATAAATTTTGTTTGAATAAATTAACCCATTTCGGCCTAGCGGGCTTCCAAAACGTTTTGTGTTTCCGATTTGTGTCCAATTTTACAGGGTGGTTGCGCAGGCGAAAAGAGAGTCTGGCACAAATTTTTGTTGAGTTCGGTTAACCTGTTTGGGCACGAGGGCCCAATGAAGCTTTTTTTCAATGATTTGCAATATTTGTAGTAAAAAAATTGAGCGTAGTGTAACTGCAAAAATTTAATGCTCAGATTGTAAGAACTTTTATCACTGTGTTTGTGTTAATATAACAGAGGATGATTTAAAATATTATAAAACAAGCGGCAATAAATTTAGATGCAATAAATGCACTCATCTCAGGCGTAAGTCACCATATGAATTACCACACGATACACATGGCAAAAACATTAACAAATTCTACCAGCGGCAATGCAATAACAACATCCTCGGCATTAACACCGATATCAATACAACAACATTTATTGGATATCCCACATTCACCTACAGAAATAAATACTAATCAAATAGCCAATACAGACAACGAGAGTCTCTCTCAAATACAAAGTACCAACACAAATACAAATTCTCAGCAACAAGAACAAACCATCAATAGCAATACAGGCAACATTACAATGGCTATTACAAATAGCTATGCTGCTACGCTGAGATAAAAAATGTAAAAAAAATTAACAGCGAAATTCTCACTGCAATAAAAAATCTGAAAGATGAGAAAAATTTTCTGCAAAACAATGTCGTAATCCTAGAAAGTAAAATAAATTGGTTGCAGCAAAAAGAGCGTCAAAATGTAATTGAAATAAGTGGATTAAACAACGTAACAAATTATAATGCTGATGAGAAATTGCAAAAAGTTAAATGTGTTAAAAAAGTTAAAAGAGTGTTTAAATATCAGTATTTCTGAGAGTGAAATTAAAAAATTCTACGTAAAGAAGAACAAAATTCAAGAGAAAAAGGTGTGAAGAAAAACATAATAGACGTTCATCTTGCCAGTTTCAATACGAAATTGAAGATATTGAAGGCGAAAAAATCTGCAAAACACAAATTAAATAGTTCTGTAATAGAGGAGAAAAGCAACACCAATATTTTTATCAAAGTGGAACCATTGTCTCGAGATCATTTGTAGATTTAAATTTAATTACTTAATACTAATTAATAATTATATATAATTTAAATGACCAGCAATAATAATATGCTTATTAATGATCTTATAAATAGTGCTTCTACTAAAAATCTGTTTCCCGATAGTGGTAGGTACAACTGAAAGTTTTGAAAATAATTTTTTTGTAATACATGAGAACATTAGAAGTTTAAGGCGCAACTTTGATTTATTCGTGCCCCATATTGAAACTTTTAGCATATTATCTGATTTAATTTTTGTTTTAGAAATATGAATCTTTAATTCAGAAGTTGATAAACATAGTTTACCGGGTTATAACTTTCATGCAGCTATTAATGAAACTTATGCTGCAGGTGGTGTGGGTGTTTTAGTAAATAATAGTATTAATTATAAAATTTTCATATTTAGTTATACTTGTTGTGATGTAATCAAAGTTTGTTGTCGTAATAATAAAAATGAAGATCTGACGTTTGTATGTATTTATAGGCTACATGGGATTAACCTTTCAAATTTTTTTAATGAAATTAATACTTTACTTTAAAATGAAAATCAAGTAATTTAATAGTATTAGGGTATTTGAATTTGAATATCTTGATCTCAAATGACTGTACTGACAATTATAAAACGTTAATGGCAAATTAAGGCTTAAGTTCGTATCTTAATGAACCCACTACACCCATTTCTGAAACCTGCATTGATCTTTGTTTTGTCGATTTAATAATAACTTAAACAATTCGTTTTTCACTGTTAATGTACATATGAACATTACTGATCATATCAGTTTCTAACTACAGACCTATTTCATTGCTGTCGAATGTGAATAAAATATTCGAAAAAGCTATTAAAATAAGAATACTAAAATTTCTTAACAAGAATGATTTTTTCAGTCGGAAACAATGTGGGTTCAAAGCAGAAGTCTCAACCGCAAATGCTTTAATAGAGTTCTGTTCGAACATAAACAAAGGCCTAGATGAAAAGAAGTATTATATATAGAAGTAGCGCGGGTCTTTTTGTAGATGTGACTAAGGCTTTTGACACAGTTAATCATAAAATTCTACTTTATTCATCAAATCAAATCATATCTAGATAAAAGAATACAAAGAGTTAAAATGAAAGATAAAATAAGCGAACCTCGATACATAACACTTGGTGTTCCGCAAGGCTCAGTTCTTGGACCCATCTTGTTTCTGATCTACATAAATTCTATTTTTAAACAAAACTTCAGGTGTAAGATAATTTGGTTTTCTCATATAATTCTGATAGTCCTTTAAATGTTACGTCTTGTTGTGAGCAAAAAGAATAAACTTATGCATTTCAGTTTAACTATACAACAATCTTCACCAATGAAATTAATATATTATGCCAATAACTGTACCAAATTCAATCTGGTAAGCACCACTTATAATGCAATAGATAAAATTTTACCGATCAGACATGTATACTATTTTAATACGCTTAGACTTTTTATTAAACGCAATCAAATAGAACAAAATTTACGTATAAATGAACAATACAGTCCTGGATCAAATTCTCATCGAAGAGTTCATTATTTTACTTTTAGAACCATGAGTTATAGCAACTCATATTCCGTTGTTTTATGTAGATTATACAAAAAAAATCCGCTCTCAATTAAAAATACCCAAAATAAAAAAATACTCCTAAGGAAATTTATTAAATTAAATGGTTTTTAGTGGTTGTTAAATATGGGACATGAAGAAATTGAGATCTTGCTAAGAGCTTTAATCTAAGCTTTTTAGATGTAGTGCATCGCTTAAGCTTGTTTTTTATATAAATTTACTCGTGCAGCTAGTTTTATCGTTGGGAATCATTTTTTATCTTTTTTATCTTTTCTTATTATTTGAAAATAATCTTATTCATTTTTTTTCCTAATTTGCTACAATTTTCGGCATTTACGCATAAATGATAGTTTTTCTTTCTTTTTTATTAAATTTCTTATTGCATTTCTTTATTAAAATTTTCTTTTTAAATTCTTACTATTGATAAATGTTATTATTTTTGATTTTTGTTTTGATGAATTTAATGTTATGGAATTATATATTACTCTAGTCACACCAATTAATCTAATTTATGAATAGCTATATAATGGTGTGGCACTTAACACTTTAACTTAGTTATATAAAGTGTCTCAAACTATTCTCTTTATGAATTTAGTTATAAGTATTATTTAATTTTGTACTTCGGTAAATGAAATTATGTATTATCAAGAATTCTATGTAATTATATGTAAACAAATATAAAGAGAATAAAGAATTGAATTAAATTAAAAAAAAAATATTTATAATATAGAATTTTGAGCACTTTTGTTAAAAATAAGTATTACAATCAAAACTCTCGTGTTATATGTGATTCTAATTTTCATTAAAACTCAAAGTTATTCGAACGAAATATTAATTTGTGATAATATATATATATAGTGGTTTTAAAAAAAAAATTACAGATTTTAATATATAAAATTATAAAGAAATCATATACATAGAGTAATCATCTAGAACAAAAAATATTAGTCAATTTTGTTGATTTGAAATCACCCCAATACGGTATTTGAAATCATTATCGTAAAAAGATGACCGTATTTTTGGTACACAGATTAAAATCAAATTGAGATTATTTCTTTGCTTTATTTTTATTTTTCTTTTTATTTTGTTTGTTTGTCAATCGATGTATGTACAATTGTTTATATTTCCTTATCAAGTTAGACGATTTCTTTTTAAAAATTTTTATTTAATATTTTTATTGTTGTTTTGTTTTATTCAAGTACTAAATGTTATTTTAACAAAAATGTAAAAAATTTGAATGTACTTTTTGATAAAAATTATCAAAATATAACTGTTCGTCAGATAAAAAAAGTTTGTTTTGCAGGAATTACATTTTTCGTATTTTTTTTAAATAAACAAAAATAAAACAAATAAAATTTATAGTGCTTTATTGAATGACAAAATAATGATCCATAATTTAAAATGACGAATAATCTAATAATAATGACTCTTAATTACAAAAATACATCTATTTATGCTATTTCAAACAAAGGAAAAGTTTAAACAAAGAAATTAGATAATAAAAAGCCTTAGCTTGCACATTCTTTAATATTCAATATATTTATATGACTTTGTTATCAGATGAATCTTAGAAATAAGTTTTAATAAAAGATAGACTAATTGACTTTAAATATAATTATAGATAAATAATTATGAATAATTATGATTTTGCTTATTCAGGTGCATCTTATATAATTATAATAACAATAAATAGAAAATATGAATAAAACTTATTATGAGTAATGCTCATGTGTTATGCTGGATATGTAACTCCTCCCCTCTTAGTTGACATGACGGCCAGAGGAACTTAGCAATCGGAGTTTCTTTGGCAGGAACGTTCGTTGAACTATTTTCCGGAACATTTGGATAATTTAATTCTTCAGTATTAAAACTTGACAGTTCTTGTAGGCTTATCTGCTTACTTTGTACTGCATATTTACCATGATAAATTTTGATTAAGGTAACGATAACAAAATACAAAATTACAAATATGAGTACTATAGTAACCAATTATTATGCTTAACTTCATGATGAATTATATTAACAGATTTTTGTGTTTCAAAATGAAAATCTTACGATTTTTCCAAATCGATAACTTTTGATGAGTTAAATGTTAAATGATACTGTTAAATGTTGTTGGGTGTATAAAAATAGTTCCTTCAAAAATTTGCGGTTTACTGTTATAGTTTATACCATTGACTTGAATTGAACAATTTTCGAAGTTTATTAAAGCTGTACCTTGAGCTGTACCATTGATTGAAATGGTCAAAAAATTTGAATGGTCTTCCGTAAAATAATTCATAAGGAGTGTACTTAGTCGCGGAATGAATTGAATTATTGTATGTAATTATAGTTTCATTTAATATATTTGCATGGGTTTCTTCTTTATTTTTATTAAAGATAATTCTGTATATTTCAGTGAAAGTAGAATGCATTCTTTCTACAGGAGAGTTATTCGAAGTTTGTTGAAATGAGGTTTAATGCAAATTAATGTTATACTGTTTACAAAAATCTTTAAATATATTTGAGGTAAGTTCAGTTTCTTGATCCGCTATAATTTTCTTCGGTATACGGTGAAGACTTATATAATGTTTAATTGAAGAAATAATATTAAGACTATTCCTAGCTACCAAGGTATATGCAGAAGCAAATTTTGAAAATTTGTCAATAATTGTTAAAACAATCTGGTTATTCATTGTATAAATATCAGTATGTAAAATATCAAATGGCTTTTCAGGAATTTCTGTTTTTTTGAAATTCGGTTCTAATGGGATTTCGCTCATATTTTAAAGTTTGACAGGTCTCACAGTTATTTATAGTTTGTGTTATTTTTTGATTCATATATGGGAAATAATATGTTCGTTTAAGATGTAAGAGAGTTTCATTAATTCCTCGATGATTATTCTTCTCATGGTATTCTAAAATAATTGCATCTTGTTCGTCATTTTCTGTAATGTTCGTCAAAATTTCTGTACATCGAATTATTTTAAAAATTTTACTAGCAGAGGAATATTTTTTATAAACGGTTTGGTTATTTTTTAAAAATTTCATCATTAGTATAAATAGCAGATAATTTATTAGGTGGTAAATATTCTTTTAAAATTCTAGTAACACCTTCTTCCGTATAATTAGGTAAACGAAAAATTCGTCTTTGTTTATTTCTAAATAATATCTTCGTTTTAATTTCAGTTTCGTTGGATGTTTTTTCAAAAATTATTTGTAAATTAAATTCATTTAGTAGACGTTCTGAAATATATATATCGTTGTTTAAATTTTCTGTAGCAGAATGTATAGTATCACAATGTGAAGTTCCGTTGCCGCAGGTGCGATTTATGCCAGTTGAAGATACATTTATAGTTCTAGGTCTACTTATGTTATCTAATTCTTTCATATTTAATTCTTCCATTAAATAATCAGTGTTATCTTTAATCAATTTTATTCGACTTAAAGCATCAGCGTTTACATTTTGTGTACCTTTTTTATATTGAATCTCGTAATCGAATTCTTCCAATTTCAACATAACAAGATTTATTATGTTCTAGGAAATTACTAGTATTATGCAAATTTGAGTTGTAAAATGTAAATAAGGTGCAATGTGGAGTGGCATTGTTAATTTTATTGTCTATTTGATTCATTTCCTAGTTTTTAAAAATATGTATGGAAAATTTCCTATCCCTTTTAATATTGGTATAAAAACAAGGCTAATTAGTTATATATTATAATTAACAAAAAAAAAGTCGTAAAAACATACCAAATCAATACTGAGAAAAATGGTCAAGAAAGAAATATTAGAGAAATATTTAGAGGAGTCTTCCAAATTCATAATTATGGAAGAAAAAAGTCAGTTTTCGAAAAAGTTTGGAGTCATGTCGAGAAAAATTACATTCAAAATAAGAAAAGCTCCAAATGAAGAAGATATATTGGCATATACTAAAGAAGCCATTAATCAAATAGTTCTATATTCGGAGGAAAACGTTGAACCGAATGTTCTCATTGGTATAGTATTTTTTGCTGATAACTTTCAACAGAGAACTCTAGGTTGGATGAATTTTAAGCTTGCTTCAGTGAAGTTTGAAGACATTTGGGAACTATAAGAACTATAAGTTAAATATTCCAAAGTAATTCGGAGGGCTTGAATACTGATTTTTTTCAACTAACAACTACAACTGTACGGTTGCCTTCTGAAAGTGGACGAGGGAGAAATCATTTTACTTTCAATGAAGAAAGTTTAAAACGAAGAGGCATTGTTGTCATTAAAAATAATGATAATCTTTGCTTACTCCGAGCTATTGTAGAAGGAAAAGCTTTTATAGATGGTGACATGAATTATAAAAAAAATTCGCCAAGATACGCAGAAGATGCAGGAAAATCTAGCATTAGAGCTGATGGTAAAAACAAAATTAAATATAACGCAAAGTGCAGGAATATCTGAACTTAAAAAAATACAGGATTATTATGGGGATGAATATAACATCGTTGTTTACGATTATGCTAATAACAAAAATATAATTTTTGAAGGTAAAAACGATGGCAAAAGAATTAATTTATTATATTACGAAAATCACTTTAACGTTATATTTCGCTGACAGCGGTTTTTTGCATTAACCATTCCTGTGAAAAATGTAATGTAGGTTACGCAAATTATCTTAATTGTGAAGGTATCTGTATTTGTTGTCGACAGTCTCCTGCATGTAATAATATACCTACAACTATTACATGCAACTATTACAAACGATCATTCCGAGGTGGAAAATGTTTTGAAAATCATAAAACAGTTACCACATGTCAAAAATTTCACAAATGCTTAATTTGTTTTAAAACATATTTTAAAAAGATTGATTCACCACATAAATGTGATACTGTTTTTTGTAAAAATTGTAACAAAAGTGTAGAAAAAAATCATTTTGTTATATTATTATAGATAAGAGCAAACCAAAAATTAATGATTTTGTGTTTATCTTTTACGATCTAGAAACAATGCAAGAAAAAACGCTAGTTAAAAACAATAATGAAGATATTAAACTACATTAACCTAACTTATGTGTTCTTAGCACAAGATGTCATCATTGCATAAAAGAAGAGAAGTTACATTTTTGTTCTAAATGTGGTTTTAGAACAACAGTTTTTGACACAAATCTAATTCCAAATTTAGTTGATTAAATTTTTAAAATGGCTAGAAAATTTAAACAAGTTGTTGTAATAGCTCATAATGGACAAAATTTTGATCACCAGTTTATTTTAAATGCATTTCTGCATAAAAGTGACATAGAGCCAAAATTAATCATGAAAGGCACAAAAATTATTCAGATGCAGATTAAAAATATAAGGTTTTTAGATTCTATGAATTATCTATCACAACTTCCTAAAGCTTTCGATTTATCAACTGATTTAAAAAAAGGTTATTTTCCTCATTTTTGCAAAACAACAGAAAATATAAATTATGTTGGGCCAATACCACTTATGCACTGCTATAGTCCTGATACAATGACAGAAAAAATCGAAAAATGTTTATTGATTGGTATGAACAAAGCAAAAATTTTTTTTTTTTTTTTTTTTTTTTTTTTTTCGTATCCGAGGCTCTGCCTTGTGTTTCGAATCCTTTTTTCCTTTTTCAATTAAGTAAATGATTGGTCTACTGTAATCTATCTACAAGATGTCGCTTCTTAATTTTTGCCTAGTGTCATCTATCGGTCAAGTAGAGAAACCGTGTCATGTTTTTTAGGTGCGTACTGCCATTGTAATTGCATATGACAGTTGCAATTACATTGTCTTTCAATTACATATAGATTATTGTTTATTCAGTATTAATTATTAGATTATAGAGTATAGCTGGAAACACGATTATAGGTATATTTTTATATTATTTGTTACTAATTATTTATTATTATATTTTTAGGTATAGAATTATTTTATTATAATTTATTATATATTAATTTATTATAATTATTAATTTTACTGGATATGGTATCTCCCACCAGGATTCGAACCCGGGACTGCCACAGTGTTTAGATTGCAAGGTTGCGCTCTAACCACCTAGGCCAAGGAGGAGATGAACAAAGCAAAAATACCGAGTTCAATATGAAACGTGATTTGATAGAATATTGCAAAAATGATGTACATATTTTAACTGAAGCCAGCATTAAATTTAGAAAACTTCTATTAGAAGAAAATAATGTATGCCCTTTCACTGAGGCAACAACCATTGCTTCAGCATGCAATTTAGTTTTTCGAAGAAATTTTTTGAAACCGGAAACTATAGGATTGATACCCAAAAAAGGTTACAGATTTGCAGACAATCAATCAAAAATTGCTCTTCAATGGCTAATTTGGGAAGAGGATCAAAGAAAGATTAATATTCAACATGCAGCAAAGAAAAAAGAAGCAATTATAAAAAATATAAAAGTAGATGGTTTTTGTTCAGAAACAAAACAAATTTTTCAATTCCATGGGTGCTATATTCATGGCCATCCAAAATGTTTTCCATATAAGAGGAATGAATGAATACAAGGGAACAAATATGATACTCTTGATATCAGATTTGAAAATACCATAACAAGAACAGAACGATTAAAATCATTTGGATATCAAGTGATCGAAATGTGGGAATGTGATTTTAGAGAGCAATTGATAGAAAAAGAAGATGAGATGTCATATCTTATAAATCACCCCCTTTAAAAAACGTTCCTTTAGAACCACGAGATGCTTTTTATGGAGGTAGAACTGGAAACACTTTTATGTATTACAAAGCAAAAGAAAATGAAAAAATAAAATACATAGATATTTGCTCATTATATCCCTATGTGTGCAAATATGGGAAATGTCCAGTAGGACATCCTGAAGTTTTAGTGGGCCATGAAATATGTTCTAAAGTTGACTTAGAAAATACTAATGGTTTAACAAAATGTTATATTCTTCCACCAACTGATTTGATTCACCCTGTTCTTCCAATAAAACAAAATAATAAATTAATGTTTATGCTTTGTTTTACTTGCAGCCTTGAAACATATCAAGATGAATGCCTTCATTCTGATAAAGAAAGAACTCTGACAGGAACTTGGGTTATAGACGAAGTAGTAAAAGCTGTAAAAAAGGGGTATAAAATATTTGAATTTCATGAAATTTGGCGTTATAAGGTCCGATAATATAACAAAGACAACTGTGAACCTGGATTATTTACAGAGATGATGGACAAAATTCTTAAAACTAAACAGGAAGCTTCTGGATTGCCTAAAGATTGCAACCCAGAAGAATTAAAACAAAATTATTTAGAACAATTTTTCCAACAAGAAAATATTAAACTTGATACAGAAAATATTTACAAAAACCCTGGAAAAAGATCATACAGTAAGCTTATATTGAACTCTTTCTGGAGAAAATTTGGTCAACGAGAAAATCAGACAAAAACGCAAGTAATAAAAAGTCCAGCTACTTTTTATTCTATATTGACTAATCCAAGCAAAGATGTATTGCACATAATGATTATCAATTCTGACACGGTTTTAGTTAACTGGAAATATGAAAATGAAGATTTAGATTCATTGCGTACAGTGAACGTATGTATTGCAATTAAAACATTTTGAGCATGTATTTTTATATCACTAAATGCTTATTAGACAAAGGAATTAATTTAAAAGAATTAGTTAATTTCAGGAGTGTTCTAGGAAATGATTTTATGTTAGAAAATTTATTTTAAAATTTCCTGGTAGAAAAAAGAGATTTATTCTTCTAACAAAGGAATTTAGGAGTGTTTTAAATTTCCTTATATGTTTAGTTCCTTGTTAAATAGTTAATGGAATTTATTGAAAAGAGCTTTTGAGTTGTTTAAAAAAAGATTTATTATTCTAACAAAGGAATTTGAATGGAAATAAATTCCGTCGTGCCAAAAAGTCATGTTCTAACAAAACAATTTAGGAGCGTTTAAATTTCCTCATATGTTTATTTATTTATTTATTTATTTATTTATTTACTATTAATTTCTCAAAAAGAGCTAATTCAGCTCATACAGAGTATTACATATTTAAAAAAAATTATTTCATATAATAATATATTATTCACAAAAAAAAAAATAAAAAGAAAGTCAAACAAAACTAGTTTTATGTACATAAATGCAAGAGAAACAAAATATAAAAAAAATCTTTAAATGAAGATATTGCAGTCAAACAAAATTAAGAGAAAACAAAAAACAGGTGTTAAATTTTTTTTGTTTTTTTTAAACAGATAATAAATGTAAATAATTAAAATACGATTCGACAAAAATATAATAAAAACAAACTAATTATATAGCAATTCAATAATTTGAAATAAACTTTTGTTTACAATTCTTTTTAAATAAATTTTTGTTTAACAATTTAATATTTATAGAGAAACTATTATACAATTTTATGGACGAATTCAAAATTTTGTCTAAACCAAATAAATTTACTGCAGCAGAATATCATAGATGTTGAGCGTTTCTTGTTTCATATTTGTGTAGTTGTGAGCCTATTATTATTTGAGTATTTGTTTTAATCTGATTTTTCGTAATGTTATGTATGTGCGTAATCTGTACCAAATTTATATGATCTCTTAACTTTAGTATTTTCAAACTTTTGTGTATCGCGTTTGTCGGAGTTCTTCTTTCGATCCCAAAGAGATTTTTGATAGCTTTATTTTGAATCCGTTGTAAGGTGTTAATATTTTTTTCAAATGTGTTTCCCCATATTCCAATTCCGTATGTTAATGTACTATGAAAAAGGCTATAAAATGTTGAGATTTTGATCTGTTTAGGTATACGTTTTCCTACTTTATTAAATATTCCGGCTATTTTACTAGTTTTTGCTCTTACTTCTACAATATGCCGATTCCAATTCAGATTTTCATCAATAATGAATCCTAAATATTTATACTCGCTCACTTTTTCTATTTCACAGTTATTATATAATATATGCAATTTTTCAGATTTAGGTCTTAGTAGCATATATTTTGTTTTTTTCTCATTTACTGTTAATTTATGTAGATTCATCCAGCTGTGTATCAATTTCATGTCCGAATTTATTATGTTTTGCAGTTCTAATATATTTTTTTCTGCATATACCATAACCAGATCATCTGCATATAGATACGCTTTTCCATTTAGTGGCATGGTTGAAAAATTACTTATATAACATTAAAAAAGTGTAAGACCAAGTGAGCTTCCTTGTATTATTTTTTATGATTATTCATACATTTGTTAAATTTATGACTATCGTAGTCTCTTTGCTTTTTTCTTTTTGTATCCGTTAGCCTGTTTAACCAATAGTGATATTTGGATTTATTAGACTCATTACTCAAATTCAATAAATGTTTTTTATGCCAGTAATTCTTTATTTTAATTAATTTAAAACATTCTTTGTCTATCCATGGTTTACTGTATTTATTATTATTTTTTTTTAGGACTTTACTGTATGTATATTTTTGTTTTAAATCATTAAGCTTTTCTACTATATTTTTATACACGACAACGGCAACACTTGATGAAACATCAATTTTGAGTCTATCTGTCACAAGCTGTTTTTTTATTTCATCAATATTTGTTGTAATTATATGAATGTCATTATTTTTTTGTTGTTTTATTTTAGTATAATTATCAATTTCTATGAAGAAAACATTGTGATCAGAAATATTACTTTCAAACATGTTAATATTAATTTTTCTTATAAAATCGTTGGTGAGTATATGGTCTATGCACGTACCTGAAGCAGGTCTAGTTGGTAGGGAATGGCAGAAATTATATCCATTGTAGGCAACAATATTACTATATTCATTAACTAAATGATCATGTAAATTAAGTATATTGAAATTAAGATCACCAATTAAGATTGAATTGTTACTATTTATGCTTTCTAGATATTTATCGAAAATAGAAAAAAATTGAACTACATTGTCTTTATCATTACTTGGAGGTCTATATATTGCTGTTATGTGAATTTTTTGTGTTGTGTTATTGATTGATATGGTTATAAAATTGTTTATGTTATCATTATACGTGTTATGAATTGTGAAATCAAGATTTTTGTGAATAAATATTCCAACACCACCACCACGACGGTTTTTTCTGCAACTGAAAACTTTATTGTAGTGTATAATATTTATTAGGTCAGGTTCATCTTCCAAAATCCAGGTCTCAGTGAAAATAATTATGTGTGTAATTGAATTTATATTGTCAAGAAGAAAATTTATATCGTCCATTTTATTTTTAATACTCCTAGCATTCAAATAAAAAACTTTCAATGTGTTTGGTTTTTCAAATTTTAAATTATCTATAGAATCAATTTGTTTAACTTGGGTATTAATTGGTAAAGCTTCAAAATCTACATTGTTATTATTATTATTCATTTATGAAATTAAGATCTTTTTCTGAATTTAATTTAATTACTTTGCTTTTATCATCATATCTTATGAAAACTTTACCTTCTTTTACCCATGCATATTTTACTTGTCCTGCTCGTTTAAGATCTCTAGCGTTCTTGAAAAGAAAACTAAAGTATTGTGTAAGGCGCTTATTTACATATATAATCTGCGTACTTAATTTAGTGGAGTGTGGGAATATTTTCTCGTATTTAATTGTTTTGGATTTTGTTGCTTTTACTATTTGAGCTTTGATTTCAGAGCTATTAAGTTTAAGAAAAAGTTTAAACGACTCACACGAGTTTTTTAATTGATGTTTTACAAATTTTGCTTCTCGTATGTCTCCAGCTTCCAGTTTTACACCCAGTTCTTCTGTAACTTTTATAGCAATAGCTTTTGGATCCATATCAACAGCTTCCGGAAAACCAGATAATTCCAAGGTTTTTTTATTCTTATTTTGTTTTATGTTTTGAATTTCTACATAGTTTTTTTCTGCTTGTATCCTCAGCACTTCATTTTCACTCTTCAGCTGGATATTTTCGTCGATTAGAGAATCTATAGTTGTTTTAAAAATCTGTATATCCTTCTGTATGTCAGCTAATCTACTATCATGTGATGTGTGTTCTAATATATTGATCTGATCTAATTTTTTCATGATAGCATCATAATTTAGGACCTTTGGTTTATGAGGAGCATTAAATGATACATTTGTACTAGCAGGTTGACCAATTGATTTACGCTATTGTCGTTTATCCTTGCATTGAGAGCAAAACCACCACATACATTCCTCAATAGTCATGCCGCCACAAGTATAATGATACCACTTTTTGCAATCTCCATCACATTGTAGTATTTCTTTGTCCTTCTTTACATTAATACTCTTTGTGCATCCAATACAATTTGTTTTATTTGACATTTTTTATTTTTAGTTTGTTATTTATATTATTCTATATTATTAATTTAATTAATTTTTTTCTTCCGCTTTTTTAAAATACGTCCGATCGTTTTGACGTTTTTGACGTTTTTTTGATTGAAAAATTGTTTAGTTCCTTATTAAATAATTGCTGGTATTTATTAAAGTAATTTAAACTATGGTAGTAAAAAAGTATAAAAGAAAAGACAAAACTTTTATTTCTATCAATTGAGTTCTACACAAAACTTAGTTTAAATAACAGTACTAGTAGCAGTACCAAAAAAAAATAATGGTAAGTAATTTTTAAATTTAAAAAAAATTTAATAATCTTTTTTTTTTCAAAATTTTTCAAAATTATGCTATATTTTTTTGTATTTTATTTTCATTTAGGAATTTGTGGACAATCTCATAGCAATCGGAAAAGGGGAACAAGAGAGCTACAAAACGATAGATGCTCTGGCGAAGGACGTGATGTACGAGGTAGAAGAATGGAAATTTCTAAAGACCAAAAAAGGTCAGCGGGTGGTTCTATGTAAGGTAACATGCCCAATGGAAGATTCAACTAACAGCATTACTTTTTTTATGCCGGAGCGTTTCTCCAAAAAAGTTGTGTCGGAGAAAGAATTAAATGAACTGAACAGCAAGGGCTTTTATTTCAAATTTTTGAGAGGGATCCTAATAGGTGGAATATGGCTCTGTTTGAGTTAATTCCAAAAACGAGTATAGACTCGCAAGAAAAATTGTATAAATAAAAAAAAAGTTAAATAAAAAATTTACAAATGAAATATTTTCTTTTTTTTATTTAAATTTTTCAACTTTTCAGATTTTATTTAATTAAATTTATAAAATTTTTAATTTCTTCCAGGACACCTTTTTTATTTATATTTTTTCAGGTTACCTTTTTTATTATTATTTTAATCTTAGGTCGGTCTCAGCAGGCATCTTCTCTTTGCAAATAAGTCTGGTAAGCACATCCAAGTCGTGCTCACTTGGCATCTTTTCTGTACATAACAATTTTGAGCCATTATAATCGCTACCTGCTGCTCCTCTAGAAAGGTCCTTAAATTCAAATTCGTAATTGAATGTTAATGTTCTTTCTAATTGGAAAATATCGCATTTTCCAATTATTTCTTCAAACGGCTCCTTGTACTTCCATTTTTAATTAAAAATAATTTGAAAACTTAAATCAATTTATACTTTTTATGCAACATACATAATATTTTGCATCATACATAACACTTTCTAAAATATGCAAATTATATTTTTGCATTCTCATTAATAATTAATCACTGTATATTCTCTAAACTATGTCTAAGATTTAAAATACTTTGTAGCTACCAATATAAAAATCACCATGTAGAGGAGTTAAAATATTAGTCAGCAAGATTTTTGCAACTCTTTCCACGTTTTTTTTTTTTTTTTTTTCCAGGTTAATCCATTTAAATCAACCCTTGTTTCTGGAGAGTCGATATCCGGTCCCCAAAAGTCCAATATCGATCCCCTGAGGTCCGGTCCCCTTTAAATCGGGTCCTGAATCAGGCGCCCCCTTTTCTTGATTCTGGATGGGGTCCCCGGATGTCCGGTGTCGGTCTTTGAGGGTCCGGTATCGGTTTATGCTACTGCTAAAGGCTCCCTTCCCCTCTTTTTTCCACTCTTTTTAAATCGTATTAGTTATAAATTAGAGGATTTCAAGAGGATTTTAAAATAGTAAGGCACAAAATGAGCAGCAGGAAGGCAGTAGCAGATTTACAATTTATTGTTGGAAATAATAAACAATATTTCTTGAAGGAATTTGCTTTGATTGCTGATGGGTCACTGATACCAATGCTGTTTATGTTTAAAGCACCTTATTCGTTCGAAGAGTTAAATACTGATGTTAAACAGCAAAATGAATTCAATAAAACACAAATAAATGGTCTTGACTGGAATGATGGCTTTATAGAATATTCAGCAATTAAAAATACCTTAAAGGAACATTTAAATTCATTCGACGTCGTTTACGTAAAGGAGTACCAGAAAAAGGAATTTTTAGATAAATTTGTTTCGAGTTCAGTAGAAGTTATCAACTTAGATAATGACATTCCATCTCTTCAGAAACTAAAGAATTTCAAAACCATTTGCCCTCACCATAACATAACTGAAAATTTAAAAAGATGTGCTGTAAAAAATTGTATGAATTTATATATGTATTTAATAAAAGAAAATAATTGGTTTTAAAAAATATTTGTTTTATTTATTGTTGACCAAGATAATTTTTCTGACAAAAACATAGGTATTTCATAAAATAGTCTGGAATAATTACACTGAGCTATGTGTAAATTCATTGGAATGTAGAAATCTTCTTGTTCCAATCTTAGTTTATTCTTTTCAATACATCTTTCAAAATATTTGAATACATATTCTCTTATATTAAGTTATATGGCATCACTGCTTGTATAAAGTCTAGCATAAGACAAAAACGAGTGTACTCATCTAACTTCAATACAAGTTTTTTAGTGCGCTCATCATGATTAAATGTTAGCGAAAATCCTTTTGCATTTAATTTTGCTTGACTGTTTTTAAAGACGCGATAAATTGTATACCACTCCAAATAATTCATTTCGCTTATGACTTTATTTTGTCGTTGGAAAATTATTGATGCAGCAAAATTCTCAATATTAAATCCAATTTGAATTTTTATTGTTTGTTTTTTATCCAAAAAATAAATATAGCTTAATAAAAAGTACTGCGGTGGCTCACCTTTTTCTGTTTTAAATACTTCTGAATTTGTAGATTGCTCCATTGTTTTGTTTTGGTTTAACTGATGAATTCTATTTTAGAGAATTTTGTATTTATAGTTTTTCTTATACATTTTTTAAAAATTTTTCGAAATATTCTTTGTATTTTTTTATCGTTTTTAAGTGGGGATGAAGTGTCGAATAATATACACAACAATAATGTCCACAAACAGATGTTAAATTACTTTGTAAACGCTTATTGTTGAAAACAAAACATGTTGATTGATTTTGTAGAAATTTCATAATCTCATTGTGAAGCGGGGGATTTCCAAATGAATCTAAATTTTCTGCACACCCTTGAACTGGAACAAATATTTTTAACCAATGTGTTCCCTTTTCATTAGAATTATCTGTATTTACCACCAAAATACTAGGTTTTAAAACTTGTTTTGGTAATTTATCAAGAGCATAAACGCCTCTAAATATTTTATGTGTTAACTTATTACATTTCAGAACCTTTGAAATCTGAAGTGTATTCATTATCTTGCAAACGTGAGATATCAATTAGTCGAGTATTTCCTCGTATAAATGCTATCAAAAATTCTGCTTTAAGTTTTCCATTTGTTAAGACTATATAGAATTTTTCAAGCAAATTTATTAAGTTATTAGTTATTTTTTCGTTATCGATATGTCCAAAAGAGTAATTCTCAATATCCGTTTTTTTCAAATCTCTGACAGGAAATTTATACTTTAATTCTTTTACAATAGTTTTACATTTTTCCAGCTACCAGCCACAGCAATATTTTTTACAAATATTGTATTGTTATCGTCCGTACAGAACGATAAATCTACTAGAGCACATGTCATTTTGAAATGAATAGAGATGGTTCACTAAACTTCCTTTTATATGTTCACGTAGACGTTACGATTTTTATCAATTTCGATATTAGCATCGAATTCTGCAAATACAATGCAAGTTAATGTTGAAGTTAATGGAGAGCTGAGTCTTGCTTCAATCTTTACTACTCCTTGGTTTAATAAACTCTGACATGTATCTGTTCCCGAGCCGTCTGATGATAAATCAAAAGCCAGTATTGTATAACCTTTTGAAAATAATTCTTTTGAAATTTGATGTCCTTAATTTTTTGTCATATAAAACTTTTTTCATTTTTTGATCTAATAAATCCAAGTTTTTATCATCTTGAAATAATTTACTAAATTTTGAAAATATTTCTGGTGACATAACAATCATTCGCTGCATTATGTCTTACTAATTTTCCTATTACACCAGATAATATATTACCGATTAAAGTTGGTAAAAAACCATCATGTTGAACTAATATTTTTCGTTTGGCTTTTATACTTTTCTTGGCACAGGCTAGGAATCTTAATTTTTTTTTATATTTTTTTAATTTAGCTTTTTGTGCTGGTGAAATTTTATTATTACCATTTAATATATTGATTGCAATTTCAGCAATAGTTTTTATAATATCATCATCACAAAATTTAAGAATATTTTCACGAAATTTCTTCTTCTTACACTTTCCTAGTGCATGTAATATATGTTGGTTTTTTTTCAATCGGTTTTTTCCTTTTGACATTTGTTCAAATCACTCGTATCACAGAAGCATATGCAATATTCCTTTGAAAAATATTTATTTATTTCATTTATTTATTTCAACTATTTAGATGCCCAAAGAGAAACTTATTATGTCTTTGAAATTTGGGCCCCATTGGAGTAGTGGATCGGGGACCAGCCACTCAGTTCTTAGGCCCTTAAAGCATATTTTCGAAATTAATAAAGATAGTTACTTGAAACAAATGTAGAAGCTTCCAATTTGCCACAAGGGTGTTCTTTACTATTTCTTGCGTGCCCCCCTAATTTGGGATCAATTGGAGTGGTGGTTCAGAACCTATCTTAGACCCCCCAATGTGTAAAAGCTTATCATCGAAATTAATAAAACTAGTAACTTAAAATTAAGATAGAGCGTTCCAATTGTGTACAAGGGTTAACTAGTATTGAAAGTATGACGGGACTGCATATGGGCGAAATCGTACCATAATTCATATATCATATATCTTAAAAACACCATAACTCAAAAAATAATGCCGGTATTTAGATGAAATTTAACAGTAGGTTACTAGTAATGAAAGTACCATGGGAATTGGTTGTGGTCGAGTTTAATTTCGAAGCCAAAGAATATATTTCCTATGTCCTATGTGTCTCCGAAATCTAGACTTAAATGTAGTGGTTCAGCTATGTTCAAAGGTACTTGCTGCATTTATGTAAAATTTATTTTTATATTTAAATGAATTATATGAAAAGGTGTAAATTTTTAATTGTATTTTAGAGATACATTTATTGCATATTTTGCGTTTATAAGTTTTTTTATTAGGTATATAAACTAACCATTTAAAATAATTGCAATTTTTAAAAATTTGGATTAATAAATATATTATACTTTGATTATCTTTTTATCACAAAATTTAATAATTAGAATTTTTTCATTTTGTAATTGAATTGGAATAAATAATTTTCATTTATTTCAAGTTTGTTTGTTTTTTAATATTTTTAAATAGATAAATTAGTAAGAATTTGTAGTATTTTTTAATAGATAGGGTAATTAGAAAATGTTTTTAGTATTATACAGTTAATTTGGTTAGCTATGTCTTACGATCAAATTAATAACAGCTTCTATGGTGTTAAAATGACTTATGGATATGTCCTTAAATTTGAACCAAATAGGTGTAGGGTATTTCTAAGTCGGTTGCACCGACTGACTGTTTCTTTATTTGTTTTTTTTTTTTTTACTTAAAAATAAATTTAATTATTATAATTTTTTACTTTCAAAGAACATAATATTTTAATTACATAATAAATTAACGGCAAGAAAATAATAAAATCAAAATAAAACAGAAATTGGAAATAAAAACAAAAATACGACTAAATACTGCAAATCTTCAAAAATCAAATGAAACAAACCGGTTTAGTGTTTAACATTATTCTTGATTCTAACAAAAAAAAATTTGAGAAAAAATAGAACAAAAAATTATAGAACAGAATTAGTTCTAATACGAAACAAATCGTTAACGTCTTGTGTTAAATCCAACACAATAGAACCATGTGGACTTGAGGTTGATTCATTATATACCCCCAGGAAACCTTTTATATTTTCCGGATATAGTTGTCTAGCAAGAGGAAAAATCTGTGATTTGTAGTTATATATTCTATAAATGAAATACCCAAAACTACCTCTTTACCATCGACAATTACATTCGAATAATGTAATTGATCTTTTATATTTTTGCTTTTCTTTTACTTTTTATTTTTAACTACCTTTACTAAACATATACTACATATGGTTTACACATTTTCTTAACCCTAATAAATTTCAATAAACACTTAACAAATTTTGCTGATAAGCATTTTCTTTCTTTAAACTAAAATATTATTAAAATTTTAAGTCATATTACAAAACAATTTCGAACGTTTTTATACCCTACACCTATAGAATAGGTAAAGGGGTATATTAATTTTGGTATGGTGTTTGTAACCACCTAAATGAAGCGAGCTAGATATGGAAAAGTATATATATTTGTGATCAGCGTGACCGTCTGAGTTGATATAGCCATGTCCGTCCGTCCGTCCGTAGGCACGATAACTCAAAAAATAATGGAGCTATCTTGATGAAATTTTAACTGTAGCTTACTAGGACTGAAAGTACGGCGGGGATTGCATATGGGCGAAATCGGCCCATGGGTTCGGATTCTGGACCTTTTAATCGATCGAAGGGCTAACGAACATATATTAAAAATCACGATAACTCAACAACTAATGACCCTATCTTCATGAAATTTGTGATGTAGGTTATTGGTAATGAAACTACGGCGGTGATTACGTACGGTGAGGATTGGACAATGGGTTCGGAACTGAGAACTTTTTGATCGAATTTAGGCCAAACTAGCGTAATTCCGAAACCAATGAAGATATAACCTCCAAATTTGGTATCAGGCTGTCCCTTCCTATTTCGTAGGTGTCTTTGAAATTTGGGCCCCATTGGACTAGTGGGTCAGGAACCAGCAACTCAGTTCCGAGGACCTTAAAGCATATTTTCGAAATTAATAAAAATAGTAACTTGAAACAAATGTAGAAGCTTCAAATTTGGTCCAGGGTGTTCTTTACTATTTCTTCCGTGCCCCCCTAATTTGGGATCAATTGGAGTGGTGGTTCAGGACCTCTCTTAGACCTCCCAATGTGTAAAAGCTTACCATCGAAATTAATAAAACTAGTAACTTAAAATTAAGATAACACGTTCCAATAGTGTACAAGAGTTAACGTGTATTGAAAGAATGACGGGGACTGCATATGGGCGAAATCGTACCATGGTTTCGAGTTCTGGAACCCTTGACAAGTTCAAGGACTAACAAACATATATCTTAAAGCACCATAACTCAAAAAATAATGCCGCTATTTTGATGAAATTTAAACTCTAGGTTACTAGTAATTAAAGTACCATGGGAATTGGTTCTGGTCAAGTTTAATTTCGAAGCCAAAGAATATATTGCCTATTTCCTATGTGTCCCCGAAATTTTGACTTAATTGTAGTGGTTCAGCTATGTTTAAAGGTACTTGCTGCATTTATGTAAAATTTATATTTATATATAAATGAATTATATGAAAAGGTCTAAATTTGTATATGTATTTTAGAAATACATTTATTGCATATTTTGCGTTTATAAGCTTTCTATTAGGTATATAAACTAACCATTTAAAATAATTGCAATTTTTAAAAATCTGGATTATTAAATATATTATGCTTTGATTATCTTTTTATCACAAAATTTAATAATTAGAATTTTTTCATTTTGTAATTGAATTGGAATAAATATATTTTCATTTATTTCAAGTTTGTTTGTTTTTTAATATTTTTAAATAAATAAATTATTAAGAATTTGTAATATTTTTTAAGAGATAGTGTAATTAGAAAATGTTTTTAGTTAAAAAGTTAGTTATAAAGTTAATTTGGTTAGCTATGTCTTACGATCAAATTAATAACAGCTTTTATGGTGTTAAAATGACTTATGGATATGTCCTTAAATTTGAACCAAATAGGTGTAGGTTATTTCTAAGTTGGTTGCATCGACTGACTGTTTCTTTACTTTTTTTTATTTATATTTGAAAGAAAAATTTGTAGTATCCTCTTCTTTTTTTTTTTTTTTTTTTGAAATTTATGTATTTATGTATTGAAGATGATGATGGCCATATAATATATATTATAGATTCTGGACCACGACACTGCCTATTCCTGGTGACAGTGTGGCAGGGTCGCCATGTAACGTATGCTGGATGGTATTAAAAATGTTTTGATGACAAATCAATACGGTACTGTGTGATCTTCTAACAGAGGTTGGCCTATGACACAGTATAGTTCCGTAATTGATTTAGTTAATTTTTAGTGCATTATCCAATGCACTTTTTCAAACATTTAGGCGTGCTGCGCCGCTATCCAGTTTTAAATGAATAACACAATTATTTCCTTTATTGGCAAAGCCAAGAATAATGTTTTTTTTATTTTACCAAAAACCCTTGGTATTTATACTTTTTTTTCACATTACAAATACATATAATTTAATTACAATAAAGATTACTAATTTCTACTAATACAATTAATATTACACAAATTAGTTCTTACATTAAAAATTTGGTTCTATTTACTTTAACCCAAATTTATTTATATATTGGTATGCTACAAATAATAATTCACATAGTGCATTCCAAGAACCTCTTTAAGTGGGTCACTAGGTATTCTGTACATTCCGTTCAATAACACTAAGAATATACCACACACAATGTAATGCATTGCTTATAACTATTATTAGTAACATATGGTATATTCATATTACGAACGAAATGAAAACAGAAAGAAAAAAAAAACCAAAAATATAGAATGCAATATGATCCTTTAATTTGTAGCATATAATTATTTTAATTATAAGAATTGTCACAATAATGCTTAAACAATTATTTGCGGTGTATCACGGAATACAACTTATTGCAGTGTATTATGGAATTGAATGTAGATAAACTACACTGCATAAGAATGCCATAATTTTAAGATGTACTCTTTTTAAAAAGTTTCTATAAATTAGAAATTATAGAAGAAACATCATTTACAGATAAGATAAAAAGTAGAGGACCAATGTGTTTACCTTGTGGGAAATCTCGAATTTGCCACGAAATGTTCTGAAATTTCATTTTTAAATATAACAATATAGGAGCGATCACATAAATATGAATGTGTCCACTTAAGGAAGAATTGTGGAAAGCCATATTTTTCAAGTTTTAGTAAAATAATATTATGTGGCAATAGATCAAATGATTCTAGGCTCGTTTATCGCAAGCATTTCATCGCGATGGAATTCATCGCAAGCAATTCATCGCAAGCAATTTATCGCAAGCAATTCATCGCAAGCAATTCATCTCAAGCAATTCATCGTAAGCAATTCATCGCAAGCAATTCATCGTAAGCATCGCGCGATTGTTCTGGCTACCAGAGTTAAATAATTAAATAATAATAAATTGAGTTAAATATTGAAATAATGATAAATTATATAATAAATAATTTATTTATTACAACGTTCTAAATTATTAATATTTTTTAATAAATTATATGATAAATTATGATGTCAATAATTAAAAACTTTATTACTATATTAATATTAATAAATTATCGCGGGATTGTTTCGGCTACCAGAATTAAATAATTAAATAATAATAAATTGAGTTAAATATTCAAATAATGATAAATTAAACATAACGAAATTTATTGTGTACACAAAAATAAAAAATGAAAAAACAAAAACAATATTACATTAGGTATCGGATATTCATCGCAATAAATTTCGCGATGAATATTTCCTTGCGATGAATTGCTTGCGATGAATTGGCTTACGATGAATTGCTTGCGATGAATTGCTTGCGATGAACTTTGCTGTGAATTTATTATTGCGATAAACTAGTCGGATACCGATCAAATGCTATACTAAAATCAGTATAAACAACATCTGTTTGAAATCCTTCTTCCTTTTTATTAAGAAGAAGAGATGTGGTTTCAACTCAATTGGTCACAGTAGATTTTTGTTTTACAAAGCCATGTTAATTATCTATTAAAAGGTTTCTACAGTGATTATAAATTGGATCCGTTATAATTAATTCAAATAATTTAGGAATTGAAGATAGTTTGTCTATAAGGCGATAGTTAGTAATTTCATTTTTAGCATTCTTTTTATGAATTGGCCTGATATAAGATATTTTCCAAAATGATGGAAAATAACCGGAATTTAATGAATTTTTCAATTATAGTGTTAAAGGCTTGCTAAAAATTATTTCCGGTATACCATCAGGTCCTGGAAAAGTATTATCGCCCAGTTTATTTACATAGCTGGAATTTGGAAATTATTTTTTCATTAAAATCAATGACAGTAAAAGAAGTTTTTTGGTAAGTGTTCATATAGGCGAAATAATTTTCATTAGGCGTAAAAGAAGAACCGCTATATGAATTGCTAAAAAAAACTCGCGAAAATATTTCGAAATAGTTAAAGGGTCATTACTAGAAAGAGAATTGAACCTCATAAATATTGGGCAATCATCACATTTACGTTTAGAATTTATGAATTTCCAAAATTTTTTCAAATCAAACTTTAATTTAGTTGCCATTAGGTTAATGTAGTTATTATAAGGAGATCAGATGAGGTTTTAAAATTCTCAAACAATATGACAAAATTGTTGTATTCATTAATATCTTTTATTTTAAGATATTTACGTCAGGCTTTGTTTTTTTTATTTCTGAGAGATCAAAGCTCCTTTGTGAACCATGGTGAGGTAGAATTAGAACATCTGTTTTTTGAAATAGGAATAAATTGAGTAAATTCATCGAACATTATTTAATAAAACCTACTTGTCATTTGATCAAGGTCTATATTATTAAATATAGACGTGAAATCATAGGTATTTAAAAAATTTATTAGTCCGAAAAAATTTGTTTTATTGAAATTAAAACTAAAATTGACAATGTAATCAAGTTTAAGTTAAAAGTAAACCTTTTATTTAATTGTGAATCCTTTTATATTTTATTGTTACCTGTTACTATTACCTAAATATTGATTCTTTTCATCTAACAACAACAATTATGCGGTTGCCTTCTGGAAGTGGACGAAGGAGATTATTTTACATTCAATGAATAAAGTTTAAAACGAACAGGCATTGTTGTCATACTTCGAGCTATAGTAGTAGGAAAAGCTTTTATAGATGGGGACATAAATTAGAAAAAAATCGTCAAGATACACAGAAGATGCATAAAAATCTAGTATAATAATTGAAAGCAAAATCAAAATTAAATATAATGAAGGGTGCAAGAATTACTGAACTTAAATAAATACGGGATCATTGTGGGGATGAATAAAACATCGTTGTTTACGATGCCAATAATAAAAAAATAATTTTTGCAGGTAAAATGGCAAAAGAAATGATTTACTATATTATGAAAATTACTTTAAAATATATAATTCCGCTGATAGCAGTGTTTTGCATTAACCATTACTGTGATACATGTAATGTAGGTTACTAAAATTATCATAATTGTGAAGGTATCTGTATTTGTTGTTGACAGTCTCCTGCATGTAATAATATACCTACAACTATCACATACAACATTTGAAAACGATAAAAAATGTGTCAAATATTTCACAAATGCTTAATTTATATATATGTTTAGTAGATATTTTAGAAAGATTGATTCACCACCTAAATTTTTTTTGTTTTTGTAAAAATTGTAACAAAAGTGTAGAAAAAAATCGTTTTTGTTATATTAATGTAGATAAGCGCAAACTAGAAATCAATGATTTTGTGATTATCTTTTACAATTTAGAAACAGTGCAGAAAAAACACTAGTTTAAAACAATAATGAAAATATTAAACTACATAAACCTAATTTATATGTTCTTAACTCAATATGTCATCATTGCATAAAAGAAGAGAAGTTAAATTGTTGTTCTAAATTTAGTTTTAGAACAACAGTTTTTGACACAAATTTAATTTCAAAATTTAGTTGATTACATTTTTAAAATGGCTAAAAAATCTAAAGTTGTTTTAATAGCTCATAATGGAATATCACTAATTTATTTAAAATGAATTGCTGCATAAAAGTGACACAAAGTCAAAATTAATCATTAGAGGCACTAAAATTATTCAAATGCAGATTAAAAATATAAGGTTTTTAGATTCTATGAATTATCTTGCAATGCCACTAAGTCAACTTCCTATAGCTTTCGATTTATGAACTAATTTAAAAAAAGGTTATTTTCCTCAATGGTTCAATACAACAGAAAATACATATTGTTTTGGGCCAATACCAATTATTTACTACTATAGCCCTGTTACAGTGACCGCGAAGAAAATCGATAAAAATGTTTATTGATTGGTATGAACAAAGCAAAAATACCAAGATCAATGTGAAACATGATTTGATAGAATATTTCAAAAAGGATGTACATATTTTAGCTGAAGCCTGCATTAAATTTAGAAAACTTCTATTGGAAGAAAATAATGTATGTCCTTTCACTAAGCCTACAACCACTGCTTAAGCATGCAACTTAGTTTTTCAAAGAAACTTTTTGAAACCGGAAACTATAGGATTGATACCCAAAAAAGGTTACAGATTTGCAGATAATCAATCAAAAATTGCTTTTCAATGGCAAATTTGGGAAGAGGATCAAAGAAAGATTAATATTCAACATGCTACTATCTTCATGGCCATCCAAAATGTTTTCCATACAAAAGGAATGAAACAATACAAGGGAACAAACAAGGAAAAAAGAAGCAATTATAAAAAATGTAAAAGTAGATGGTTTTTGTTCAGAAACAAAATATTTCAATTCCATGGGTTCTATTTTCATGGCCATCCAAAATGTTTCCATATAGGAGGAATGAATCAATGCAAGGGAGCAAACCTACTCTTGATAACAGATTTGAATATACCATAACAAGAACAGAACGGTTAATATCATTTGTATATCAAGTGATTGAAATGTGGGAACGTGATTTTAGAGAACAATTGATAGAAAAAGAAGATAAAATGTCATATTCTATAAATCACGCCCTTTTAATAAATGTTGCTTGAGAAATAAAAACTTTGTGTTGCTCTATAGAAATTAACAAAAAAATTAACTAACATCTTTTTAAAAAACTTTATTTTTTTTCATTTTAATCCAAATGGTACAGAACTATAATTTTCATAAGAATCAGCTTTAAGTCTGTATGTTTTTATTTCTGTAATTTCGCTATGACCATTTGTTCTTCGAAAATTTTTGGACAGAATCTTCACACCTGATTTTTGAACGATAAAAATTAAAACATTTCTTAAATTTTTTCAAAATTCAATAGTTTTGATGTATTATAATCTAATTTAAATGCTTTTACTTTACAAACAACTGTATCGTTTTGTTTGTCTGAAGAAAATATTTTATATGCATAATTTATCCAATATTAACTTTATATATTTTCTTGTTGAAAAAATTGTTTCAAATAACTTTGTTTTAATTCTTCTGTGTTGTAATCTTTAGCAACCATCCAGAAGCAACCTGTTTAGTTTTAAGAAATTTGTCCATCATCCCTGTAAATAATCCAGGTTTTTTTTGTCATATTGCTGTATCTTATAACGTCAAATTTCATGAAATTCAATTATTTTGTACCCCTTTTTTTTACAGCGTTTACTACTTCGTCTATAACCCAAGTTCTTTTCATAGTTCTTTCTTTATAGGAATGAAAGCATTCCTCTTGATATTTTTCAAGACTGCAAGTGAAAACAAAGCGTAAACATTAATTAGTTATTTTGTTTTATTGTAAGAAAGGATGAATCAAATCCGTGGATGGAGTGGATGGAGTGGATGTCCTACTGAAAATACTTCCCATATTTGCCCACATAGGGATATAATGAGCAAATATCTGTATTTTATTGCACCCTACACCTATGAAATAGGAAAATGGTATATTAAATTTGGTACTGTGTTTGTAACCACCTAAAAGAAGCTAGCTGGATGCGGTAAAGTATATATATTAATGAGCAGTGTGACCTCCTTAGTCGATAGAGTTATGGTTGTCCGTTCGTCCGTGCGCCCGTAGTCACAATAACTCAAAAACTAGATAAGTTATCTTCATGAAATCTTAACTTAGGTTACAAGTGCTTAAAGTACGGTGAGATTGTATATGGGCGAAACCTTTCTCTTTTCTTAGTGTCCTTGAAATTAAAGACCAATTGGAGTAGTAGGTCGGGGACCATCCAAACTGTTCTGAAGACCTTAGAGCATATCATCAAAATTAATAAAAATAGTAACTCAAAATTAAGATAGAACTTCCAAGTGTGTACAAGGATTAACTAGTATTGAAAGTACGGGGACTGCATATGGCCAAATTTAGAACATACGTTCGGGTTCAGGAACCTTTGATTAGTTCAAGGACTAACGAACAAATATTCAAAAAACACGAAGGCTTAAAAACTAATGACACTATTTTGATAAAATTTAAACTCAAGGTTACTAGTACTTAAAGTACGGCGGATTGCTTATGGTCGAGATCAGATAATGGGTTCGGATTCTAGAAGCTTTTGATCGAATTGAGAACAAACGAGCATCAAACAAGCAAAGTTTTAAAATACAAGTGTTTTTAGCACATTTTCAAAAATTTTGTAAAGATGTGCCTATATAGTTTCATTCTGTCCAACCGTCCGGTCTTTTTTATCTACGGCTAACTAAAAAAAATAAGAAACGGGTAGGTATTGCAATAAATAGGAGGGGAAGGAGATTAGATCCTTGAGAAATTAGGCTACCTTCGCTATTAGGACTTAAAAATGAAAAATTTACTGTTTTTACAAGTAAGCAGTAACTTAGTCACCAGTATATATTTCCAAAATTAAACTCAGTTTTTAACACATTATAATTTTGAAAATGTGGTTTTTTAGAAACCTTTGATTTTTTTCATCAATTCTTTCTTATTTGCTTTGTGCCCGTACAATTTTGGATGATGTCCCCCGAACCCGCTAAATCATATATTCGAAATAATAAGGATAGTAGCTTGAAATAAATATAGAAGCTTTAAATTTGGTATAACGGTATTTTTTCCTATTTCCTTTGTGTCCGATAAATTTAGACTTAATTGTAGTTATGGGTTCAGGTGCCTCCGAAGAAATCCCAAAATTAAAAAGCTTATCTTATATCAAATATTTTATTGTATTATTACCATAGGTAAATTAATATAATAAGAAATTTTATACGATACTTAAGTTGTGTTACAAGGTACTTGCTGCATTTATGTAAAATTTATTTTGTGTATTTAAATGAATTATATGAAAAGTTCTAAATTTGCCATTGTATTTTAGAAATACATTTATTGCAAATTTTTCATTTAAAAGCTCTTCTAATGGGTACTTAAAATAACAATTTAAATTAATTTAAAGTTTGAAAAATTTCAATTATTAAACTTTGTGATAAAAAGCTAATCAAGGCATTAATGGCTTTAATTAACATTAAAAATCAAATTATATAAACTTTTATATATATAAATTATCACAAATTAATACTTCTTTCGACTAACTTTGAGTTTAACGAAAATTAGAGACAAAGATAACAGTAGCATTATGATTGTAATACACATTTCTAACAGAAGTGTTAAAAATTTCTTATCATAAATATATAAGGTGAGAATTAACCAATTCTAATCGCAATATTTCAATCTGAAATTAATTTTTTTATACCAGTAATCTGGATCACATCATATTGCAAGGAAAACTAAATAGTATCCCTAAAAATCTGTAAATTAAATCTAACCAGAATTTTTCAACTTAAAAGAATTAAAATATTAAAAGTTAAATTATATATAACATCAAAAAATAAGTAAATTAATAGAATACTAAATCATTCAACATTAAATGCACTACAGCTAAAATTAATAATCCTGAAGAGAAGTAATTGCTGAATATTGTGTGTAAAATTTTATTCAATTTAAATATGTTATTATTTAAATATGTTTTAAATATGTTATTTTATAATTGCATTTTCTGAATACATTTATTTCAAGTGTTTTTGTGTTTTAATATTTTCAAATGGATAAATTATTATGAATTTTTTTTTTAAATAGATAAAATAATTAGAAAATGTTTTTAGTATTATAAAGTTAATTTGGTTAGCTATGTCATAAGATCAAACTTATAGAAGCTTTTATGGTTTTAAAAAGACTTATAGATTTCTCATTAAATTTGAACCAGGTGTAGGGTATTTCTAAGTCGATTGCACCGACTGAATGTTTCTTTACTAGTTGTTTTGTAATATGATCTAAAAAGAAATTCTTATTTTAAAATTATGACCTACTCCAATATTAATTGATTTGCTTTGCAACATGTGTATTCATATAAAATATATAATATATTGCGATAACAGAAAATGACATAGAAAATTTGTAATTGTAAGTAAAAATGCTAAAAAGCATTTTTACAAAGAAAAAGAAATTGTCTGTTGGAAAAAATCTAAAAATTAAAAAGTTAGTTCTTAAGTAGAATTCAAACTAAAAAGGTTTCTTTTTAATAAAAATTAACTAAAATATAAAACAAGAGTTTTATTACTTATTTTTTATTAATTTTTTGTGAAACTAAAACTGGCGACGAGGATAAAGGGATTTTATTAATTATAATACGAATTATAATTAATAATCTTCAAAAAAAAAAAAAATAAAAGTTTAAAAGAACAATATAATAACTAAAAAAAAAATTTAAAACAATATAAAAGTTTAAAAGAACAATATAATAACTTGTTTAAAAAAACAATATAATAAATAAAAAAAAATTTAAAACAATATAAAAGTTTAAAAGAACAATACAATAAATTATTTAAAAGAACAATATAATTTTTTTTAAATAAAAACAATTTATGCTCTCTATTTTAAAAATTTGAATTTCTGCTTTTGTCACACACACAAGATAAAACGTCAACAGATATAAAATTCTCTGTGCTCCCTGTGTTCCCGTAGTTCAAAAGCTCCTGTGATCCTGTAAAAGTTCCGGTATTCAAGATTCAATTCAATCACCAAGTCATCCATTCACCACTTATAAGGAAAGTAAATCAACCAATTTAAGGTAATGTAAAACTATTTTTTTTTTTATCCTACAAATTTTTAGACGAACATAAGTGCTTAAATTTTTTTTTTCTTATTTTTGTAAAATAAATTTTTCTTAAACACGGTATTGTTTAAAATTATTACAAAAATTCGATAACGAAAAATATAGATTTAAATTTGTACTTGTTAGAGATAAATTAAATTAATAATATATAACATAATAATTGCTTGCTCAATAAATTTTTATGTATACAATCAATAATAAATTTTTATAAAATTATTTACAAAAAAAATAAAGTAAAAATATTATCTTGAATCTATCAAAAAAATTAATAATATATTTTAATAGTTTCATTTCAAATATCCATTGTTTTTTAAAATTAAATAACCATTAAATCTCACAATACATAACATAATATTTACAAAGTATTCATACATACTACTTTAACATAATACAAACATAGTTACACCATAAGGTTACAAATTTATTTATTTTTTTTTCTCTTTTTTTTTGGGTTCAATTAAATTTTTAATTTTCTCATTATGGCAACACCCCCTCCAGCACCCCTACCAGCTGAACGCTCTATTACTATAGAACCCTTAACATACTTAGATAGATTACCAGAATTCCATGGTAACACTAAGGACTTACAAATTTTTATTGATTCGGTAGATAGAATATATCCATTGTTGTCCGAATATAATAAAATATCCAAATTAGTTTTTTCCGATACTATTAAGGGTAAATTAAAATCAAAAGCGAGGGAAGCAATCTTAATAAATAGTCATGCTGTAGATTGGCGTGACATTAAAACAGTACTAATAAATAATTTTGGAGATAGGTTAAGTATTGAAGAAATTTTTGACGAGTTACGAGCCGTCACCTGTAGAACGACTATTTTAGAATTTTACGAAGAAATAAAAAGAAAATTACGTAGACTCAATGCTAAAACGCTTCATGTCTTGGGTAATAATAATGAAAGTTTTGAATGGACTAAAAATAATTCAAGAGCCGCACTCAATATTTTCATGAGTAAAGTTCCTGAACCTATGGAAACATTATTATTTTGTAAAGACCCTGCAAGTTTAGAAGACGCTATGAATATGGTCTACGAAGCAGGTCACGCATATTTAACTCAAGGTCCTCAAGATAGAAATAACAACCAAAGATTTTCCAATACAAGACATACTAATGCATTACCCAATCGCAATAACGGTAATGTTAGTAATAATATCAGAAGACATAATCAGTAAAACAATAATAATAACAGTTATCGACAAAATAACAATAACAAACAAAATAATAATAATAATTATCAACAAAATGATGGTAATAACAATAACTATAGACAAAATAACAACAACTATAGACAAAATAACAATAGTTATCAACAATATAATGGTAACAATAATTTTAACCGACAGAATAATAGTCAGCAATTTAATAGACCAATGCCAATTAACTATGGAACCAGTAGTTATAATAATGGTACATATTCAAGGTCTAATAATTTCAATGACAATACTTATAATAATAATAATAACAGTATCAGAGACAAACCTAACCCTAAAAGAGGCAATAATATTAATGACATTCATCGAGGTCGAAATAACTCACCAGAACCTATGGTGTATGTCACAACGAAGTACAGAATTTTCAATCGACAGCCTCGAAAACCAACTACCCTATATAATAGTAAAATCTGAACTACTTCCCCTCAAATTTATAATTGATACTGGAGCAACAAGTTCAATCATTAACCCTGGTATCTGCCATCCAAAATGGAAAATATCAAGTAATAATATTACCCTAAAAACTCTACAACACAAAATAATTACGTCGCAAAAAGTGCGCATACCTCTTTTTCCCGAGTTAGGAGATACAAACGAAAAGATAGACTTTTTAGTTTGTAAATTCCACGATAAATATGATGGAATTATAGGAAATGATATTTTAAAACGATTTAACGCAAAAATCGACTATAGTAAAAATACATTAGAAATCAACCAAAACTTAATTGTAAACTCTGTTGTTTGATTTCGACGAACAAAAAAATATCAAATTATCAGTCCAACAGAAAGACGGACTCATTTTTGTGAACGAAACTAAGACTTTTGACGGAAAAACAATAATAAAAGAAGGTATTTATGACGTAGAGAATAATGAAGTACAATTAAAAATCGACAATCCTTCAGAGTTCCAACATGACCAAATACTAACGGAAGTAGTCAATCACGAAAACTTTAACATAATTGAAAATAAACCTTATAAACCGCTCCTTGAACAAATTCGTACTACCCACCTTAATTCAAAAGAAAATGAAAAACTTATTAGAGTCATAAAGAAATTTGCAAACCTATTTTAACAAGAAAACTCCAAATTATCTTTTACAAACGCTATTAAACATGAAATTAGAACTACTGATCATGCTCCAATAGCAGTTAGAACTTATAGATACCCATATATTCACAAAAGTGAAGTACAAAACCAGATTAAATAAATGTTAGACAATAAAATCATTAGACCAAGTCGATCTCCGTACTCTGCACCAGTATGGGTTGTGCCGAAAAAGACGGACGCAAGTGGTAAAAGCAAATGGAGACTTGTTATCGATTACCGAAAGTTGAATGAGGTAACGATAGATGATAACTACCCCATACCAAATATGGACGAAATATTGGAAAAACTAGGGAGATGTCAATATTTCACAACACTGGACTTAGCGAAAGGGTTTCATCAAATAGAAATTTCTGCAAAAGACGTACATAAAACCGCTTTTAGTGTCGAAGGAGGACATTACGAATTTCTTCGTATGCCTTTTGGACTAAAGACAGCTCCGGCAACCTTCCAACGACTGATGAATGATGTCTTGTACGAGTACATAAACAAAATTTGTTTAGTGTATCTCGACGACATTATAATATTTTCGACTTCTTTGCAAGAGCATATGGAGTCTATAACAAAAATATTTCAGAGATTAAAAGATGCAAATCTGAAAATACAATTAGATAAATCAGAATTTTTAAAACACGAAGCTTAATTTCTTGGACATATTGTTACCAATGAAGGTATTAAACCAAATCCGAAAAAAATAATTTGCGGACAAAAATTTCCTTTACCTAAAACACCGACAGAAATTAAACAATTTCTTGGACTTGCCGGATACTATAGAAAATTTATCAAAGATTACTCGAAAATAGCTAAACCTATGACTAAATATTTAAAAAAGGATATTAAAATAAACATAGATGACCAAGAGTACCGAGCAAGTTTTGAAACTTTAAAAACCCTACTAATTAACGACCCAATCTTACATTATCCCGATTTTAAAGCAGAATTTATATTACAAACCGATGCAAGTAATTTTGCACTTAGCGCTGTCCTTTCTCAAAAAGATCATCCAATTTGCTATGCTAGTAGAACGCTCAATGATCACGAGTAGCATTATAACACAACCGAGAAGGAATTGCTAGCCATCGTATGGGCAACGCAATATTTCCGCCCATATCTCTTTGGCAGGAAATTCGTAATCGAAACTGATCATAAACCTTTGAAGTGGCTATTTTCTATTAAAGAGCCAAATTCCAAATTAGTACGATGGAGACTAAATTTATCAGAGTTCGACTATACGATCAGATATAAAAAAGGTGTCGAAAATGGTAACGCGGACGCTATTTCAAGAGTCACAGCAAACATTTTTAATGAAAATTTAAATGAAACTGAATCTTTAATCTTACAATCGAGTTCTCCAATTAACATTTATAAAAGATAAATAATAATAAAAAAAATTGCTTCTGGATCTCTTAAAATAAAAACCTCTAAAATATTTAAATCAGAAAGAAAAATTATTTACGTGAAAACTTTGGACAAAGATACTGTAATTACCATTGTGAAAAATCATTTCGATCAAAACAAGACAAACGCAATAATAATAGACGACGAAACATTTTATAATGATTTCCGTACTCTACTGAATAATACCTTTAATAGAAATAATAATAATATTAATTTCAAAATAATAAAATGCAAAATTTACTCAGAGATATAACAGACGAGAACGAACTCGCTGAAATTATAGAAAGACAACATCTCAAAAATAATCATAGGGGCATAAATGAAAATTTTGCACAATTAAGAGATGAGATATATAATCCTCAATTAAGAGATAGAATTACAAAATTTATAAATAATTGCAAAATATGCAACTTAGAAAAATATGACAGAAAACCTGTGAAACAAAGTTATAAAATAACCGAAACTCCCAATAGTCCTTTAGAAATAGTACATGCAGACGTTTTTTATAGTCTCGACAAATCTTTATTTTTGACAGTAATAGACAAATTTTCTAAATACGCGCAAGCTATAAGAATTTCAGGTCGAACATGGAAAGAATTCAAGAGAGCGATCACGCAATATATCTCTGTTGTTGGACATTTTAAAAAACTTATAGTAGACAATGAACTAGGTCTAAAAGCAATGCCCTTCCAAGAATTCCTTAAAAATGAAAATACACTTCTAACAATAATCACACATCTAACGCAGATATTGATAGTCTACATAATACAATAAATGAACATCTAAGAATCCTAAGACACGATGCAAACGTTAATATAGACAGCGTTGATGAGAAAATACACAAAATCATTAAGTTTTACAATAACACTATTCATTCCACGACAAATAAAAAACCGATTGAGTTTCTAAACGGACATATAAACCAAAACGAGTATCCCCAAATAAAAGAACGCATAGTCAAAATTAAAGAAAACGTTATTAATAAATTAAACAAAAATCGCGAAGACGTCGAAATAAAAATCCCTCTAATAAAAAGGACCTCTATACTTAAAAGAAGAAAAAGGAGGTAAAAATCATTTTAAGTTTAGGATAATAAATGCACAAAATCTGGATAACGATCACATTATTACAGACACCGGATACAAATACTACAAATCCCACATAAAAAGACACAAAAAACACCAAAACAACAGTAATCTTAAGACAAATTCGCGCTCTAATAGAAAAAAATATAAAACAACGTTTTATCATTCCAGAACTATGGAAACAACAAAATTCATTTTACCTGTTCTTGTAACATTAGCGTTTTCTCAGTTCATCGAGATACAAAATATAAACGAGAACAACGGCTATATAACAGTCAAAACCGGAGCAGTTAGAATTATAAGAGATTATAAAAAATCATTACATGTCATTAATATTACTAAATTTCAAGATAACGAAAAACAATTAGAGTCTAGTATTTTAAATATCAAAAAGTATGTTAAGGCAAATGACTCTTCCTATTTTACTTTAGTTCATAACTTCAATCTTTTACAAACAAAAATACACAGACTAAAACCACATATAAGAGACAAAAGAGGACTAATGAACTTTTTAGGTTCGGGTATTAAAATTTTGACAGGAAATATGGATAGCGAAGATGAAAAATTTATAAAAACAAAATTAGACGAATTATCCAAAACAAATTCTGAACTAATTACAGAATCAAATAAACAAATATCTGTTAATAACCAGATCTCTGACCAACCATATTAATTACCAACAAAAAATTATTTCAGACACACTCGATAATTATTCCAATAATATGCGGAAAACTATAAATCTGGAAAACGAATTGGAAATATTCCGCCAAATATTTCAATTAAATTTCGATATAACCCTTCTTCGAAATCATATAGATGATATAGAACAAATTAGCTAGTAGACTTAATATACTTTCACGAAATATACTTACTGAAGAAGAACTTGACCTTGTTTCCGATATAGAAGTACTTAAAGATATAAAAATTGCCATAGCATACTATGATAATCAAATTATTATAATCATTTCAATACCATTCTATTCAAAAAGAAATTATTTTATTGTTATTATTATTTTTTATTAACCATAATTAAAATTACAATTAATCTTTTATTTTGTAAGCAACTAGCTGCCAGGGCTATCGGCTTGAATTTTTAATATAATGTGTTTTATAACTTATTAAATTTAGTATTTTTACATTTTTATTCAATATTAAATTTACAATATTTGTTTGAAAAAATTTTTTTATATTAATTCATAAATTTTAATTTTGATAGGAAATCTTGTATTTTTTTAATATTTGTAACTGTAGGATGAGATAGGAGATCTGCCGGATTCATGTTATTGAAAATGGAAGAGCGGGTTTGAGTAAGGAGTGTGCATTCGGATAGGATATGTGTAATGGTTAGCGGGAATCTATTACAAAATTGAGAAATAGGTTGATCCTCGTACTTGAGTAGGTATGAGTGTGTTAAGCTGCTATGTCCTAATCTCATTCTTATATAGCACCGGAAGTTTAATAGCTATTCTTTCTTTATTGATAGATTTATATTGGTGTGTGTATGTTGCCCATTCAGTATCTATCATCTTTAAAATCGTTTTAGATGCCTTATAGTTAACTGCTTCATTAGAAAATGGCATGAATGTATGAAGTGGAAATTTGGAAGCAGATTTGGCAGTAGTATCGGCGAATTCATTGCCAGATATTCCTATATGACTCGGGACCCACATAATTTTAATTTCATTTTTCATTTGGAAAATTAGCTGTCTTGCATAGTTTAACGGGCTGAACTCATTTCTTGTATTCTGTATAGCTTGGAATACTGATAGGCTTTCGGTGCAAATGAGATATTTTCCCTTGTTTTCTTTTGCAAATTCTATAGTAGAAAGAATGCCCTGTGTTTCAGCTTCGAAGACATTTCCGCATTCAGGAAGCAGTCCTTGGGCTAGGATACTCCCATCTTCTCAAACCACGCCAAACGAAACATTATTATCAGTTTTTGATCCGTCAGTAAATATTATTTTCCAGTTGGTTTGTTTTAAAATGGTGGATTGTTCTCTGTAAAGGTGCAGATATTGGCTTTTTGAAGTATATTCTTTTCGAAATTGGGAAAGTTCATCGATGAATAAATGTGATCCCTGTTGCCAAGGTGGAGAATTATTATGTTTTATAGGCATTGGTTTAATATTTGGCTCGAGTTTTGAGTTTATGTCAAGGATCTTGCTTAGAGTTGATTCCATTGATAATTTAGTTGTTCTGCATTTTAGCAAGTTAATCTCTTTGAATAAAAGGTGTTTTGAGCTACAAAATATTTTGCTGGTAAGTCGGCTTGTTAAATATAGTTTTCGTTCCTCTATTGAAATGAATCATCCTTCAGCTAATAAATTTCTTATTGGAGTTGTTCTAAATGCCCTTAAGCTTGCTCTGATTGCAGCATGAAATGGGGCTTTTAATATATTTAGATGGCTTTTTGCACATTTTAAGTATATTTGTAAACCATAGTCAATTTTCGATAATAAGGTTAGTTTGGTCATGTTTAGGAGGGAGTTAGTATGCATGAAACTGTTAGAGGAAGCGAGATATTTAATAATATTTAGTCTGGCAGCTAGATTTGATTTTAAATATTTACAATGATACTTAAAACTATGTTTACAATCAAAATATAAGCCTAAAATTTTTAATTCTTTAACATTACAAACATTTTGGTTTTTAAAGTTAATTTGTACATTATTACAATTAATTTTTCTGCAAATATGTAAATGTTTTGTTTTTTCAACTGAAATGTTAGTACCTGAGTATTGTGACCAATTATCTATTGCAGTTAGGGTTTCGCAAAATTGTTGTGAAATTTCATTCTGGTTATGTTTTTTACTAATTATATATAAATCATCAGCGTAGATGCAATGGTATAGATTTTTGTAGTTTAAAATAATTTTGTTAATTTCTTCGAAAGCTATTAAGAACAAGGTAACAGAGGGGAACCTTGTGGGATCCCATTAAAGAGAGAATAAGTAGGGGATATTATGTTATTAACTCTACACCGAATTTGTCTATTCGTTAAGAAAGATTTTATAAAGTTAAACATTTTGTGACCAATTTTTAATTCTTGCAATTTTTTTAATACGACGTGAATGCCTATTTTGTCAAAAGCTTTTTCAAAGTCAACAGAAAGAATTGAAATGTGATTTTTTGACGATAGATTTTTGCAAATAAGGTGGTCTATATATAGTAGTGCATCTACGGTAGACGAATTTGGTCTGAAACCAAACTTGATTTGGAGATAGTGAATTGGAGGTTGTGAGGAACCACATGACTCTTTTGGACACCATTTTTTCCAGAATTTTGCTCAGACATGGTATTAATGAAATAGGTCTGTAGCTAGAAATTTCGTCAATTGGTTTGTTAGGTTTACATTGGAATGATGGCAGCTATTTTAAATACTTGTGGAATAATGCCAGTTTGTTACAATTTTTGATCATTTGGTATGAAATTTTATCTAAACCTGGAGTTGACCCTGTTAGAGTTTTTAAGCATGTTTCAAATTCAAGTTCATTGAATTGTGATTCAAGAAATTTAGCTTTTATATTTGGAGGGTTTTGAATTTGTAGTGTGGCAGCACTACGTTTGTTTTCTCTAAAGAGAAAAGGGAAGTTGTCTGTTTTAGAGCTGTTTGAAAAATGTTGTGCAAATTTTGTAGAAATTGTTTGAGGGTCGTTGATGCTATCATTGTTCATTGTAATTGTTTTAATATGAAATGGGGTATATGTTGAAGTTAAAACTTTAATGTTCTGCCAAATTTTTGTTATGTTATTATTAGGGTTAATAGTTTCTGTAAATTTATTAAATGTAATCTTTTTTGCTTTCTTTTTTTCTTTGTTAAAAATGGCATTCTTTTTTTTATATGATATAAGGTTGATTAAAGTTTGTGTTTTACAGTAATTTTTCCAAGCATTTTGTTTTTCTTCTCTTAATTTTTTTAATTCTACAGTCCACCGCGGTACATTTCGACCTAATTTTTTATAAGAACATTGTGGGATGGATTCATTTGCTGCTGAGCGAATAATTTTTTGAATTGATGCTGTTTCTCTTTTTGTGTTATCTGTTTGGAGTATTTTGTCATTGAGCTTGTCAACTAAAGTTTGAAATTTCGGCCATTTTACGCGTTTGCAATTGAAGAGTGTTGGTTTTGAATTTAAATATGTATTATAATTAGGGAATGTGACTTTACTAAAAATGGGGTAATGATCACTGTTGTGAAGATCTTTAATGATTTTCCACGACAAAAGTGGTAATAAAATAGGAGAACATATAGTTAGATCAATATTGAAAAAAGTACCGTGGGTTGAAAAGTGTGTTGGGCCATCATTGTTTAAAATTGATAAATTTGTGCTCAGAACAAAGTCTTCAATAATTTTCCCTTTGGAATTGTAAGTGGGTGAACCCCATAGTGGACTCCATGCATTGAAGTCTCCAGCTAGTATTATGGGAGTATTAATATTTGAAATTAGATTTGTGAAATCAAAATTGGAAATTGATTGCTCCGGAGGTATGTAGATAGAAATTAAAGTAATTGGAGATTTTATGTTTACTTCGATGGCTATGACTGAGAGCCTAGTATTTATGTCTATGACTTTAAAAGGAATTGATCTATGAATAAGAATGCCTGTCCCTTGTTTGGCTCTGAGGTTGCAGTCAAAATTGTGAAAAAAGCCAATGTATTGTTTTGGAAAATGGGGTTTTACTGTGTTGTTGGTAATATGGGTGTCTTGTAAACATAAAATGTGGGGATTATGTAATTTTATAATTAATTCAATTTCTTGGTAGTTATTGATGTAGCCTTTCATATTCCATTGAATAATATTTAAGGTCTTTTTATTTTTAAAAATAAATATAAAAATGAAAAATATAAAATTACTAAAAGTAAATATTTATAAACACACAAAGTTTGTTATTATTAAAATAGCAAATAGTGTGAATTGTTATATTTTTTTTTTATTGAAGAAAAGCAAAACGGCTCGATCTGATATCGAACAAAAAATTCTTATTAAATAAATTAGTACAATGCATAAGTACATAATAATACATAATGCGAGAGAACTGAATTGTTTAGGTTTGAAACGGAAACTAATTTGTTTGTTTAAAAATAAAATTGATTTTTTGGTATAATAGACATGATTATTCTTGTTGAGAATAATATGCATTAAACAACTAAAAATGTTGGAAACGAAGAAGTAAAAGAGTAAAGCTAAAAAGGTGCGACCAATTATCAAACAAAAAATTTTATTAAATAACTTAATATAATGTTTGAGCACATAATAATACATAATTATTAGTGTATGTAAAAATTAAGAAAATTGTTGTTAACTATTCTAAATTTACTATTAAGACTAAAGTGGTAAAAGGTCCAATTGTATACATATTAAATTGTTTTGAAAAGTTAAAATTTAATTGTCAGAACTGTCTGAGAGTTCTACCGATAATACAGGTGAATTTGTATTTTTTGAGTTTGATTTGTTCAAAACTAAGTTGGATTGAGTCGGTTTGATTGAGTGAAAAAATTTGAGTGAAAAGTTGTTGTCTTGCAGGTTTGCAGATGAGTTATGTTGAAAGTAGGGTTATCTTTTTCTATATTGGTGAAATTAGTGCATTGAGAGTGATTGTTATTGATTTCTATTTGATTATTTGTAGGAGTGAGAAAAGAAGAATTAAAACTTTGCATTTGATTATCATTATATGTTGTTTGATTTAATGTAAAAGAAGGAGACACATTATTTTGAGATAATATAGAAATGCTTTGAATTTTATTGCAAGTTGAAGGAGAAAGAGAAGAAGAATTATTAGTTGGAAAATTTAAGGTTAGATTTTTATTTGCATTATCAATTAAATTTTTATTTTGTTTGTCAATTAGTGAATTTTTATTTTGTTTATTAGAAGGAGAAAGAAGGTTTGTGAATTATTTGTTGTTTTTAAATTATTCTGATTATAAGTTTTTCGCGCTTCACCAAAGCTGCATTTATTTTGTGTTTTTATTTTTAAGATTTCTTTTTGTTGCAAGAATTTGGGGCATTTGTTGAAGGAAGATGGATGATCTCCAAGGCAATTAGAACAGAGTATTCGAGTGCATGGCAGTGGTGAGTGTGGTGGAAGATTGCAATTAACACAGCTTGATGGATTGTTACATTTGTTTGCAGTATGTCCGAGGAGCTGACAATTTTTGCATCTTATGGGATTTGGGAAATATTCCTGAACTTTAACTTGATACCAAGCGATGTCAATTTTTTTTGGAACCGTGTAGGAGTCAAAAGTGAGCAGAATAAGGCCAGTATAAACTTTTTTGTTATCAATTAATTT